>VUQS01036895.1:25748-57522 GCA_015108495.1 Heterochromis multidens
CAATCAAATAGTAAAAAAAAAAAAAAAAATCCCTCCCACATCTTTTCTTAATCAGTGTTCCTTAGCCTTGATAGAGAATTACATAAGGTCAAGAAAAGATGTGAAGCAGAACTCCTAAGTGGTTAGAAAAAGAAATGCTCAGTGCTCAGATTACCATAACATATATACTAGGCAGTGCATACAATGAATGAGCCATCATTGGTGCATAGTGTGGGTGACAGGGTGATCAATGAATTATTTAAAAAATATTAATTAGTAGTGCTGAACATAACCCTGGTGGAACATTTCCCAACTAACCAGGTAAAATGATTATAAAAGGAGTATACCAGAGAGGTGGAGCCTTTTAGAAGTAAAGATGGGAAGGGGGTTCACTTTAAAATACTGCACTGGCAAACTGTTCACAATTTCCAAATGTTTCAACATTCAAGATTGTGAACAATTTGGTAATTTTGACACTACAGTATCTGAAAGATTCAGGGAATCCACAGGAAAATATGCAGAGAAAAGGCTGAAAACCAGTGCTGAATGGTTGTTTAAAGCTCAACAATACAAAGAAAGATGAATATTGAAAATCAGCCTTTACTGGGCCTGAGGTGAAGTGGAAAGCTGTCTTGTGGTCCAACCAAAATATTAAGTTTTTTGTAAATTATGAACCTCCATGCTAAAGAAGTTTATCATTATATAAAAAAGCCAGCATGTGTGATGTATAGGGTAATTGCATATGGCATGGATAAGTCGCACATTTTAATGGTTTGGACCAACATATGCTGCAATTTAGACTTTATTTTTTTTCTGCACACATTTACAACCAGGACTCTGTATCGTGGGACTATAGTGATCTGCCTGCAGTCTTGAGCTGTCATCCAGTGAAAACATTTGACACGTTATGAAGTGAAAAACACAGGAGACCCTGAACTGTTAAGTAGCTGAAATCGTGACTCAAACAAGCTTGAAGAGTAATTTTGCTTTCAAAACTACAGCGTGTGCTTTTATCTCCCAAACTAAAGAAGTGTGTAATTAAGGTCCTCTTCATTAATTCAGCAAAACATGTCACAGATTTTCATTTCACTCATTTATAAATCTAATTGGTAATGTATAATTGGAAACACAGATTAAAAATTATATTCATTTAGCATTTCTCTGTTAAGATGTGATTTCTTGCCACAAGACTTTCAGCTGGTACTGATGGAGGCCAGGCCTGTGAAAGAACAGATTAGTTTAGCAGGTATCGTTAGAAGTATTTTTAATAGTTCAGCCCCTAAAGCAATTAACCTAAAGATTGATTATTTGTGGATCAGGCTCCCCCTGCTGAATGGTATGGCTTACAGGTCAATAAGTTGTAGTCTATAAAAGTTTGTTTTTTGTTCTGTTGCATTTTTGTTGCATGCCATTTATTTAAAGTTCATGTAAAGCATAAGAAAAGTATTTTGATTATTTAGGTATAATTTTATACATCTGTGATACATCTGCAGGTAAATTGATTTTCAGCAGTGGTTCTCAGTCGTGCTTCACATGACTCAGTGCTGCTTGTTCACCCACCATCTCAGATGTTAATCATCCCCCGATTGCTGATGGCTGGAAAATAAAGCAGGAGGGTTCTGACTCCTGTGAACAGACTGCTGCTTTCAAAAAAGAAGAAGAAAAAAAATCAACATTAAGTGTTTGTTGTAGCTCTTCGGATCCAAAGAAGAGCTTCTTCCTACACACAGCCTACTGACATCCCTCACCTAAGTGGCAGATATCAGTATCACCACTGATGGTACAGCAGTCACAACAAGAAATTAGTTGCCAGTGTTTATATGCAACAAGTTCACCATTTCTGGTAGAATAGTTAAGAAACACTTGACATTGTAATAAGTCCACTATAGGAGATATCAGCTTCATAGCAGTGTAACTCCTGAAGTGTTCGGGATTTACCGACAATTACACAGTGTAGTGTAATGTGAAATCACTGCCTCTCTACAGTGTGAATCTTAAAGGTCAGGTATTAAATACAGCATTCAGATGAAATATTTATACAGCATGCATTATTGATAATGAAACCCTCTGCTGGCTGAGGTGTGGTGGGCATAGTGTAATTTTCTATTGTACAACCAATCTTACAGGCCACAACAACCCTACTTTAAAAAGCTTCTCTGTGTAATGGAATTTACCCAAACGACAACTTCCAGGGTCAAAAAATAAAACGCGGAAGTAGCAAAAACTACAGTTTCTCAAATGACCACTCAAGGCGGGGCTCCAAAAATGAGGCATTCCCCATAGGCTTCCATGTTAAAATGTCCAACAGCAGAGCAGGAGTAAACATGTTTACTAGACTGTAGTTAGTTTTTCCTTCATAACAACTATGAAGGAGTGATTTTCATAACTGACTAATATGAGTCACTAAACGGGACTTCTCACCTGTGTTTGTGCTGTTGGTGCCTTTTGGAGTATCCTTCATGGTATTATCTGACAAATAATATGGCTTGCTGTGAGCTACAGCTGGTCCAAAGAGTTTACACTTACTAGACACTTTATTAGGTACACCTGTTTAACTCTTCATTAATGCAAATATCTTCAACGGCCAATCACATGCATGGTAGCAACTCAACCCATGACCTGCTGAAGTTCAAACCGACCAACAGAATGGGGAAGAAAGGTGATTTAAGTGACTTTGACTGTGGCATGGTTGTTGGTACCAGATGGGGTGGTCTGAGTATTTCAGAAACTGCTGATCTGCTGGGATTTTCCCACACAACCATCTGTAGGGTTTTCAGAGAATGGTCCAAAGAAAATATCCAGTAAGCGGCAGTTCTCTGGGCGAAAGTGCCTTGTTGATGCCAGAGGTCAGAGGAAAATAGCCATATTGCTTTGAGCTGATAGGAAGGCAACAGCAATTCAGATAACCACAAATTAAAACAAAGATATGCAGAAAAGCATCTGTGAATGCAGAAGCAGATGGGCTACAGCAGCAGAAGAGCACGCAGGGTACCGGTCCTGTCAGCTAAGAACAGGAAACTGAGGTTACAGTTTGCTTGGGCTCACCAAAATTGAACAACAGAAGATTAAAAAAAATGTTGCCTGATCTGATGAGTCTCAATTTCTGCTGTGGGTCAGAATTTGGCATAAACAACATGAAAGCATGGATCCTGCCTTGTATCAGCAGTTCAGGCTGTAATTGTGTGAGAGATATTTTCTTTTCTTAGTACCAACTGAGTGTTTTTTAAATGCCACAGCCTAAATAAGTATTGTTGATGACCAGGTCCATCCCTTTATGAACACAGTGTACCTACCCATCTTCCTGCTTCCTGCAGGATAACTCACCGTGTCATAAAAAGCTCAAATCATTTAATTCAAACTGGTTTCTTAAATGTGACAGTGAATTCACTCTACTCAAATGGCCTTCACACTCACCAGATCCAATTTGCACGATGGATATGCAGCCAACAAATCTGAAGCAACTGTGTGATGTTATCATGTCAATATGGAACCAAATCTCTGAGGAATGTTTTCATCCCCTTGTTGAATCTATGCCATGAAGAATCAAGGCAGTCCTGAAGGCAAAAGAGGTCTAATCGTTTAATAACAAGGTGTACCTAATGAAGTGACCAGTGTATTCAATCTAACCTGAGCTCACTGTGTGGCTTCAGTTGTCCTTCAATAAACTTTTGTTCATTTTTATCAGATTAAACTGTAGTTCAGCTCATCTTGTCAAACACCTTAAAATGTAAATATATAAAATATCTGAGTTTTCCTGAAGCCTCTGAAGCCATGCAGCTTTTGGATAATATGTATTTTAATAAGAACCCGTTGCCATGATGGAATCATAAACTTATCAAGCTTCATTTTGAGATTCAATTTATACTCCTATGCTGTCATCAGGTTGCCTTGGATACACGCAGCAGCTGCTGAGCTCTACCTTGTGATTCCCTGTCAAAAAACATGAGCAAACGTTACCAGATCGAGGCATCAATAACACTTTGTCTCTGTATCCTCATTCTGTCCCCCTTACTAATTTTAGAAACACAGTCAAAAAGAGCTGTGCCTTACACTGTGTGGCATGTGTTAAAGCAGCATGTGCACAGGACGTTGTGTACTTTGAGATGCACATCAATTACACATCTGAAAACTGCTTTGCATTATAACCTGACAGGCGTTACCAATATATAGAAAGAAGGATTAAACAGCTGATCAAAGCTTTGCAATGCCCCCCTACCTTCCACCCCCATCAATTTCAGCATACTGTTCATGTCTGATTTAATGCTGCAAACTGTGAGACTAAAGAGGTGAATGAAGTAAAGATTTCTAAAGTGTAAACATATTTTTGTTGATGATTCACAGACACCTTATCTTTCACATTGTGAGACACCCTTTGTTCTCATCTACCCAACTCAGCTGGTGCACCATTCAGCACAAACAACAGCATTTTACAAATAATAGACAAATACAAATGGATGAATGCAACTGTTAATAAAACATCAAGCTTGCCTGCTTTGAATCAATTTTGTCTTATTCCAACATGTTGTGTTAGCTCATTATTAGAGGCCTAAAAGAGTAAAAAATAGTACTTATCAATGGTGTACCCCACTTTTCATCCTATGCCCTATGTTAAGAAAATCGATGGCTGGGTCCAAACTTCACCTAGGGTGACCAGGCGTTTCACTTCATGTTGGACTCCGCAGCACATTTATCCCCAGTCCCCCATCTCACATGAGACAGTGCCCCACCTTTTGACTGGCTCTGCTTTTCAAAAATCTGACAATTTTTTTACTGGCTGTGAAGAAAGCAGGGAAGGCTGTCATTATGGGTCAAGTGCAGATTAAAGTGGAACTATTATCCATTTTCTATCCATCCCTTTTCTTATCCACTTATCCATTTTGGGGTTGAGGGGGGGGGGCTATTCCAGCTATTTTTTTCCTTGTATTCTGCCATATTTATACAGTTAGAATGGATTTTCATATAAGGGGTTAGGGTAGGGTCACCTTAGGCACACAGCTCCCACCCACTTGCTACTATTAAAACTCTATATTTGTAACCAATCAAAAGCAAGCTTTTTTCAGACAGAGGATGAAATGATGGTCTTCTCTAAGGCGCAGAGGCAGAATACACTGTAATACTACTGGAAACTACCACAAGGCAAAGGAAATGCACCTACAGTAAAACTACTTAGACCAGGATAAAGCTGGAGAGTTTTTGCCTCTTTCAAATTTTTTTATTTCAGTCTCGGGAGAAAATGGCATGAAAAGACACAATACATGTAAGTCTAATAAGAAACATGAAAATGTGGTAATCTATGGATGGACCAAAAGAAAATGATCACACAGAACAGCAGCTGAGATAATAGTTAACAACAATTTTAACAAAAAAGAGCTTAACAAGACGTTTAACTTACTTTTATGCTTATTCTATTTTCTTAACGAGGGACTTGGGAAAGTTGTATTCAAATAAAATATATTTGTCCTTCATATACTAAATGCCAAACCTGTAACCTGCATAATTAAGATATAAATTTCAGACTATCTCTCAGAACAAGCTATGTGTCCCATTTTGTTCAGATCTGGTCACCCTATTTCTAACACCACAGTCAGTTCATGCATGTAAGGTACATTTAAAAATGGATAAATAAAAGGGCTGGAAAATGTTGATCACTGACAGCAGGACTGACCTCTCACTGTGACCTTTACACTGCAGTACAAGACAAATAGGCAACAAGACCTTTATAAAGTAAGAGTATCTATACATAAATGATTAATTAGTAGAAAAATAAAACTTCCCTTCTTTGTTTGTTTAATTTATTTCTAGTATTTTGTTTATTTAAATGCTGGAAAACTCCAGCTTGTAAAACAAACAGAAGTTTAATCTCTGAGGCAAATGATTAAATAGTTTCTTTTAGAGTAATGGAAGTGCAGTCACCTCTAGATAAATAATTATATTATTTGTCTGTTTCTAAAAATTTACTGCTTAATTTGTCTGCAGCAAGTTGTGCTGATATCTAAGATTGTTGTTGTTGTGAATATAGAACTTTGTCTTGTCCAGATGTTGTAAACTGTGTTCATAATGTTGGATATAACCTGACATTAAATGACTGTTTTCCAAGAGTTTATTGATATGAAAAGAAAAAAAAAGTGGGAGGAATTGTTTTAATGGACATGGATGTTAATGGATGTTAATTACATAAATCAATATGTGCAAAATACATGTACATATGTAGAGACATGCATGCACAACACATAAACACAGACACGCACTGCTCTCTCCACCTCCTCTTTTCATACTTGTTTACTTGTTCTATTTATAGCTGCAGCTCTGTTCAAATGCCCTCTGCTGGGCTCATCAAAGCTTCCTGTTGTCATAGAAATGGGCTTGCATGTCCATTAGCTCCTCTGTAAGCCAGCTGCCCAGATCACATCCACCAGAGGTGGGAGCACAGCTGCAGGTCAGGTAGATGGATGATGTAGACCAAGAATCTTTAATCATGTAGGAACAGAGTGGAAAATTGCTCAGCCATCAATAGAGCAGGTGAGCAGGTGAGAGGACACGTGCCGGTTTCTCCCCATCTTCTGAATGGGCTGTTGTGTCACAGTGAGCAGCATTTACAACACAATCATGTCCACACCATATGTGACCTTGAAGTGTGAAGTGTCGACTGTGCTCCTGGGAGTTGCCCAGTTTAACCAGCCTGCTGAGGGTTACTGCTGGAATAAATTGGTTATTCACATGTATGCATGTGTTTTCAACCAGCTGAACGAGAAGTGTATACATTAATGTATTCAGTCTGAACTAATCCTGAGGTATCATGCTTTTATATTGCTCCTCTGTTACTGGAATAGATCTGATAGGGACTGAGTGATGACGGATTTCAAACTCTTTAATATTTTCAGCAAGAGATGTCCTTGAAAACCAAGTGTAGTGCACAGATCAGAGGCGCATAACCGGAAGCCATGAGCAGAAGATTTTCACTATTCAACATTCAATAATAAAAACACAGAGTTTTTTGATCGAATGCATAATTTTTAATAATACATGGAATGAAAATGGCATAGACAGAATTACTGGGATCCTAACGTGATGTCCATGAGTGCTTTTGGTACAGCACTTCTCAGCTGGCACTTTGGTTCACTGGGTTACACTTCAGCTCTTTCCTTTGATGTTCCATTGAAATCATAGCAGAGGGCCTTGTGGTATATGTTGAGGGTTATCCATGTGAAAGAGCCATGATCTGGGACTCGGCTCCAGCTATAGCTTGTTTTGCACAGCCACCAATCCCACATGGTGATATGACCTTTGAATGTTTACCCAAAATGCACTTTTTGCCAGTGAATTATTAGAAAACAGATCAAAAATCGATGGCACCAATGCTTGTTTCTGTTCCTCTACATTGTAGACATTAAATTGGTGCATTTCTGCTACTGAAATCATGATGCAGTCATGCAAAACAGTCCCGTAAAAAATTAAGTACACCCTTCCTGCTTTCATAGGAATTAAAAGGATAAGTAGGTGCTGGTGCTACTCATCAAATGCACTTGATTAATTGATCATCATCAAGTGTGACTATCTCTATAAAAGCAGTAGGTTTGGTAGTTTGCTGGATAATTCAGATGTGTGTTAACACAATGCCACAGTCTTCTTATCTTCCAGTCTTCTCTTATCTCTATGCAGCTATTCTCATTGCATAAGTCTTTACTGATATTGCTGGTTATTCTGCAAAAGAAACTGTCTAATATATTCATCATGAAACTATAAAAAGAACTCAAGGGGTGTTTGAAATGTGTAGATTAAACCAAAACCCACACGGCAAAATGCACTTTTATTATCATTATCACAAAGAACTTCTATTTTCACCTCCACAAGATTACATGTGGAGCTGTTCTTATATTAAAATTAAATCTTTTGTCACTTGAACTGCTTTTGAACAGACAGTGCTGAGCCATACATTGGATTATGCAAGTGTTCGCATGAAGTCCATTATCTGCCTGTGCTCTTTGTGAACAACCTGACATCTTATGCAACTGTCTGAGTGCTGAGAAGGCAAACACTATCTACAAGTTGTTAAACTGAACTCTGCACAGAGCAGCGAGGAGCTGTTTCCATAGTAATAGCTGCCTACACAGAACACAAAGTGGCCTGACTGCTAATTTTAATGTGACATGAAACAATCCAGCAGTAAAAATCTGTTGTTTTCACTTAAAATATATAAAAGCCACAGCTTTGGAGTTAACACTGGTGGAGGATCGAATGTTCTGTGTCTTCAACCCCCCCAAAAAAATTAAAACATAAAATAAAATAATAAATCCTTGCCTCTAAAATATCTAAAAGGATAAAATTATCTTCTTTTACTGCTTATCCACTTCAGGGATGTGAGGGACTGGACCTGATCCCAGTGTCATAGGGTTAGTTAGAGGCAAGGGTTAAATCAATCAAATCTCAAAAACATTCCCACCTGACCAGCTGATTTGTCATGTCCAATAACTTCAGTAAATTTACTGAAGCACAGAGTGTCCCAAAATGCTGATGGGCGCTTCACTTTATGCACCAGACTAACACTTCACCTAGCTGGCTGGAGGAAGAGTGGGGGGAAGTACATGTCAGAGAAAGGCAGTGAAGCTTGGTGGCACAGTGATGTGGTAGTTAGCATCACTACCTCACAGCAAGAAAGTCCTGGGTTTGAATCCACCAACTGTCTGGAGCCTTTCTGTGTGGAGTTTACATGTTCTCCCCGTGTCTTTGTGGCTTCCTCCCATAGTCCAAAGACATGCATGTTGGGTTAATTGGTGATTCTAAATTGGCCATAGGTGCGAATAGCTGTGACCTGTCCAGGGTGTACCACAATCCTGAACTGGATAAGCAGGAGAAAATGAATCAATTAATATTTAATGAAGCCAAGCAAAGTTGCATCTTCATGCTATGAAAATCTTCCAGATTATAAGACCTCAAGATCAATGGATGATCTCTTTGCAATTTATTACCTTAGTAAAGATCGCACTTTACTAAACTGTGACAGCTGTGACACTTGTGTTCAGTGTAGTGTCCTCATCAGCTGATTCCGAGGGGGTCAGGGAGAAGGCAACGATGGATACTTCAAGGAATGACCCACAAGTTCAGTTACACATGGCATACACTTTTTATTTATTTTGATGCATGTCTAACATTTTAACGTATCGCTTTGCTCTGGGTTTACACCGTTTGTTTCATTGCATGTAATCATAACTGTCAATACTTGCAGCCACCTGATGCTGATGCTCTCTCCTTTCACTCTTAACACCACAGGGAACACGACAGAGATATTATTAGTAAACAAGTGGTGTTTCTTGCAATGTGATTCACAAAACAATAACTTTTGCAGTGAAACACAGATGATCTTTACTGAGACTTATGTGGGCTTCCTGACAAACATGATGGAATAAAGATGTTCAAATTAAGATATGCTAATTTGTCTGTAGTGTATCTGACTCTGTGGATGATCGGGGTGTTTTTGATTGGAGAAATGTGACACCACCATGTGACAAAACTGTGTAACTGAATACTGAGGAATAATTACACAGATTTTTAAAATTAGATTTAAATTAAAATACTCAATAATTTATAAAGATTTCTCTTAGTTATTTAATATAAACTCACACTGAAATATTAGAATTCTTCTTTTAAATTATACAAAAAGAGACTGTGCATTTCTTTATTTTTCTCTTCATCCTCCCAATCACCATACACTTAAGTTTTTTAATTGTTATACACACCCCGCCCACACACACACACACACCCTGCCCACACACCTGCACACATACAACGGTTTAGCTCTGTAGTTTGTGTTTCAGGTTGGTAAGTTGCTCCATGTTGATGCTGGAGCCACCGCACACAATCACCACCAGAGGGCCCAAGAGAGCTGGCAGGCGACCTAAAAAGAGGAGAAGCAGTAATTGATCTCATTATTTCTCTGAACCTTTACATGTGTGAATAAAAAAAAAAAATGAGACTGTCTCAAACCGTCACAGCCTGACAGACTGAAGTATTCATGATTTCCTACAGTTGCTTCAGTACAAAGAAAACAGAAGGAAGGTGAAGACTCTGGAATAGTTACCTTCATTTTGTAATCTGACTATAACCCTGCTGTAGACAGCTGCCAGTGCTGCTCCACACGCCATCTCCACCAGCATGCGCTCCTCATCTGAAACCAGCGTACCAACACATTAACTGCAGAACAAATTCTACTCCATTCTCAAATATAGTGAACTGTCTAAGCTAATAAAAAGTAGAGGCATTCAGACCCTTTACCTAAATACTTTGCTACAGGTGAGTCATGCACTTAAAAACCAATGTAAAGTGGACCAGTGCTCAAATCCACATTTTTATCCTTGAACTACACTAGAGCATTTTACATTTTCTCTGTTGAAAGGAGCCAGTTGAGATGGTTCGGGCATCTGGTTAGGACACCTCCTGAGCGCCTCCCTCTGCAGGTTTTCCAGGCACGCTCAACTGGGAGGAGACCCCAGGGTAGACCCAGAAACGGCTAGAGCGATTATACGTCTCATCTGGCCTTAGCCTGCTGCCACCTCAGTCTGACTTCAGAAAAGTGGAAGATGATGGATGGATGGGTACTGGGCCTTGGTGCAGACCCTCTGAAACAAGCTGTTTTCTCTCTTTAAGCCAACTTTCTTCTGATTGCCTGGCCCATGCAAATGGAAGGTTTGAACAGCAGGTGGGCTGCTGAGCTCAGAGCTGTATGCATCCAATAACCATATTAGGGATATCCCCTTTCTATGACTTCATACAGATATGAAGTTCAAATGTTCAAAGTGTTAAAGTAGAAGTGTTTATTCTGTTATGAAATGATGAATTAGTATGTTTACTGTGTTTTATGACACTACTGTATTTTATTAGGGAAACCTAAGCAGCATCTTACTGCAAACCACAGCAGCTAGGCTGCTCTGGAGGTTCCCAGATAAATCTGAGGGGTTGTGAGAAGATTAATCTGAGAGGAAAGAAGAAAACAGAGTACTGCTCTATATATCTGTTTTCTTTAGTTACATATTAAGGTTTATAGGGTAAAGCATCCCTAGTCTAATACTTCACAAAGTGCTGTGTTTTATAAGATTAGTATATGTTTAGTTATATTAGATAAAGTAACTACAGGTAATGTTGCTGAGTATAAGTTAATAATAAGTACCAACAAGTATAGTACTTTAATAAATGTACTAATAAATGACTTTCTTCCACTGGCTGTCGCTCTGTCATTAATCATTTGACTTGCACTGCCCACATCATCAAATGAAAAGAATCCCACAAGAGGGCAGTAAATGGCTTACAGAGGCCTGTGTGCTTTGCAGTTAATTCCATTCATTTTGGAGAATAAAGATATGCTTGTCCAGTAGCTCAAACTGAAGAAAAGCATTGCATGGGGATCCAAAACAGTTATAAAAGGATTCATGTACAGGAAGTCTTACACTGAGGAAAATCCCATTCTAATTTTCTGCTAAATCCTTCTTTATACTCCTTATCACTGTAACAGGGTAAACTGGAAGTATTAAGATGCACAAGACAGAAGCAAAAGTTTAATATGGTGATTTTGACAGTATTATTTGAACACTGAATAAGCATTTGATGAGAATAATTATGATGTATTATGAAGAAACCCAATTACAGATTAACTCACACACACCACCTGAGATTTAAAGGCAGATTTAGGGAAACAAGCACACTCACCCAAGAATGTCTGGACAGCATGCAGAGCCTGCTGATCAGTCACCAGCTCGGAGATGATTGTCAGCTCGCTGCTCTGGCTGTACTCGAAGGCTTGCTTGCAGACTGTCTTTGCTCCCAGGCATTTAGCCTCACTGTGGAGAGGGAGACGGAGGAACGGATGAAGGGGCATTCAAAAAACTTCACTGCAGAAAACTTTGAAACTCCTTTTTTCCTTCTAACCTGGTGATGTCATCCAAAGTGACCAACTTCCCCGCCTTAATCGCAGCGTTGAAACAGTTTGCCCCGACCGTTTCCATGGCAATGATGGGCACATCCATCCAACCCACATCCTTCAGGCCCTGGATGACCCCACACAGGAGGCCCCCTCCGCCTACAGACACCACCACAGCTCCAGGCTTCACGCTGGGACCCAGAGAGGCAGTGACCTCTGCAATCATACTGGCGTGGCCTTCCCTGCATGGGTGAGTGCGTGGACACAGATACAGTTTGAAAGTGAGTAGTTTAAAGTACTCTGTGCTTTAATTAGCAGGTTTTCTACCATAGCAAGGGATGATCAAATGGAGGAACATAGGTAAGGCCTTCAGTTTCTGCCAATCTGAGAGCTTCTGTGTTGGCATCATCCCAAACCTGCAAAGATAAAAGTATACCTAAATTTCTCTACTAAACCTCTTGTCTTTGTTAAAAAAAAAATCTAAATTCTGGATTTTAAATATCCATGTTAGTAGGCTTCACCTTGCCTGCAATCTTGACAGTAGCACCCTCATCCTGGAGTCTTTGGACCACCAGCTGAGGGGAGGAGGAAGGAACTATGATGGTGGCTGGCATGCCCATTTTTCTGGCTGCATAGGCTGCAGCCATACCAGCATTACCACCTGAAAAAACACCACCTTCAATAATAAAGAAACACACTATGTTGTGTTGTGTACATGTTGTGTAACAGGACAGATGTCACCTGAAGCGCAGATTACTCCCTTGGACTGTCTGGCGAGCTGCAATGACACATCAAACAGTCACTGACTGACACTGTGGATTATGAAGGAAGGAAGAGGGCGTAGGGGGGTGGGGGTGTCAGGGTTCCCACCTGCTGGCAGAGGTGTCCGATGCCACGGATCTTGAAGGAACCTGAGGGCTGTGCGTTCTCCATCTTTAGATAGACAGTGGTTCCCACCAACTTGGACATGCCGATGCTCTCCAGCAGCGGCGTGTTCAGGTGGAAATGTTCCGCCATGGTGCACCTGGATGCCAAAAAAAAAAAAAAAAAGACCATGACATGCAGTAAAAGCTCCAGAGAGTGCAGGTGGGTGGTATAGTGGAAAAGTGGTTCATCTTTTAACATTTTCTTCTTCTGTTAGGTTTACTGGCAGTTGGTGCATAACCATTACGAGCTGTTATAGCGAATGGATCAAATAGCGCTGAAAAACGACTTGATAACACTAATTTCTTCAGTTCTTTGGTAGAATATCTTGTACATCTATTCTGACATCCTCCCCTGCTTCTCTTTCCACTGAACTCTGTAAAACCACCATCCGTCACTTTCTTCCTTCCTTCCATTGTTTTTGACACCTTTTCTTCAGTTTCTGCTTCTGTTCTGATGAAGCCAAGTGCCAAATGATTTTCTTTGGCTTTCTTTGAAACCTAATTTGTCATCATCCTCTGATACCAAAATATGCCAGTGCACATAAAAATATTACTGTAAACCCCAATGTGTGAATTCTTTAGATTTTATCTTGAAGTGCCCGGTCTGCTGTCTGAATAACTGCACTTTAAATGGGCTCATTTTCACTGTTTGAATTGTGTGATCAAGCATGGACAGTGCTGCTTTCAATCATAATACAATAAAATTTGCAAAGTGGTAAAAGAGGCATTTTGACTTTTCACTTAAGTCTTCTTCTTTTGGCTGCTCCATTTAGGGGTCCCCACAGAAAATCATCTGTCTCCATCTCACCCTGTCCCTAGCATCATCCTCTGTCACATCAACCCTCTGCATGTCCTCTTTCACTACATCCATAAATCTTCTCTGAGGTCTTCCTCGTTCCCTCCTGCCTGGCAGCTCCATATTCAACATTCAAAACCATCATCCATCTCAACCTCACCTCTCTAACTTTGTCTCTAAAGCACTCGACCTGAGCTGTCCCTCTGATGTACTCATTTCTACTCTTGTCCAGTCTGGTCACTCCCAATGAAAATCTTAACATCTTCAACTCTGCCACCTCCAGCTCGGCCTCCTGTCTTTTCGTCAGTGCCACCGTCTCCAAACCATACGTCATAGCAGGTCTCACTACCATCTTGTACACCTTCCTTTTCACTCTTGCTGCTATCCTTCTGTCACAAATCACCCCTGATACTTTGTCTCCACCCACTCCACCCTGCCTGTACCCTCTTCTTCACCTCTCTTGTGCACTGTCCATTGCTTTGGATGGTTGACCCCAGGTATTTAAACTCATCTGCCTTCACTACGGCCGCTCCTTGCATGTTCACTGTTACACCTGTATCCTTCTCATTCAGACACATGTATTCTATTTTACTGCTACTGACTTTTATTCCTCTTCTCTCCAGAGCATTCCTCCACCTCTCCAGAGCATTCCTCCACCTCTCCAGGCTCTCTTCCACCTGCTCTGTACTCTCAGTACAGATCACAATGTCATCTGCAAACATGTCCACGGTGACAGCTCATCTGTCAACCTGTCCATCACCACTGCAAACCATCGGTCACTCCTACAGCACACCACTGTAAGCAAACCTATGATAACTAAAGCTGGAATTTTGTTCATATCTACAGTTTAATAATAATAATAATAATAATAATAATAGAGGGGAAACACCTTTTCTTAATTGAATACATACTTACAGCTAATTAGGGAAACAATACAGTTAGGTAATAGAACATATGGGAAAAATTATAATTAGTATTACTGCTATTATTAAATACAGTTAAAAAATAAAAAGGCCAGGGGTCAAAACAAAACCAAAATCATTTAAAGAAAACTAACGTAAAGCATCACAAATACTGCGTCGTACATAAGTATAAAATTTCGACTTACATTCGGTTAAAATGTCTTCAAGAACGAACCCCAGAACACAAACTGATTATCTGTTTATGTTTTGGAAAACGTATCTTCACTGGACGTTACACAATGCTAGGAATATGGCACATTATAGCGGAAAAACATCCAACCGGAATAAAACTACTTCCGGTCGCTACTTCAAAATTAATCAAACTACCGTTACGGTGTGTTTACTGCTGGAACCAAGGTTGTGTTTAGGTTATTTAACTTAAATGTGAGCGTGAAAAATAAAATAAAATAAAATAAAACAGACTAGGAAAAAACGGAACTAAAATTAAATAAATTATCTAAAAAGTTTCTTTTATTAACTGTCAGTTTCCCCAAATTTATCACCACAGCCAGCCTTAGAAAGCTTTGGTAGGCAGGTTTCCCGACACTGGGATGTCTACATGTTTAGTATTTTTGTACAGTTGACGTTGACAATCACCCATTTCATAATAATTGTGCTTTTATTTTGAAATATACATATATATTTCAAAATAAAAACTTGACCGTTTCTGTAGTTGTGAAGTTCAGTTCTTGTGCGTAATAAGCATTAGATTTCGCTCTAAAGGGGATAGTAACTGCATAAGAAACCTGGTGAAAATGACTAGATTCACAGTTTGGTCTTTTTTATTTTAATCTGGGAGAAACTTACGTGTGAAGAACCTTCTGTCGGTGCTGGCTCTCCTGAATGACCTTTGAACTTCCCCTCTAAAGTCCACAATTTATTACCAAGCCCTGGAAGTGTGTGAGTTGTGTGTCTGCTTTTATAGCATATAACCGCAGTGCATTCACGCATCCCAACTAGCTGTTCCAGCTGCGCATTGTTAAAAAAAAAAAAAACTGAGTCAGTCTTTTATTCTCTGTAGGGATTATAATTTCTTTATTAATATTGTACATTAGCTGTATAGTTACAGTCTGCATATACACAAAGTAATGGTAAGCACTCCTCAGAACAATATCCCACTCTCACATCAAACATCAATCATCTTATTGCTTCATATTTTACACCACGTGTTTAAGGAAACGACGCTTTATTTTGTGTCAAAACCTTCCTGTACACTAGGTGGCAGCAGTGAGCAACACCAGTACTGACACATAAACAGAAACAGGAGCAGTGTGTGTGCTAGTAATGGTGAAAATAATAATAGAAAGCAATCTTTTGTTTTAAATAAAGCAATAAAAACAAGGTATTGTGGCCATAGAAGCAGTGGAATATGGGGCTTTAAATTCTTCACTCACTCTGGCCTAATTTAGCCCCATTTTAACAGTGACTCAGTTTATATTTTCCAGGCCAGAATGAGGCTGGTTTGCCTTTAAGCCACCATTCTGGGCAGCCAGAGGAGCTTTAATGTAATGTATTTAACAGCAGACTGACAAATAACACAAAGTGAGCTTTTGATCAATGGGTTATTGTTAGTTTTCACATGAAGACCAATGTCTTGAGTCTGAAGAACAATATGCAACAACTAGCAGCATTTTTAAATAAAAGTATCATCCATCCTTCACTTTCACACCCCTTTTTTTCTCCTCCTTCTTGTTTTCCGTCTTCTCTTCCTCCTTTCTCCTGCTTTACCCTCAACAACCATTTTGGCAGTTGAACACATGTAGACGTGACAGCGTGCAATTATCCCATAATGGTTCACAAATGCTTGAATATCAGATTGTAAACTCAGAAACGGCCCATTATTCTGACTTGACTTCAAACCTTTTTTGTTTCACCATGCGTGGGTGGATGCAGATCCCAGCTACCACGTGTCACAGTCTTGTGGTTGCACTTCCAACTCTTTTCCTCTGATTCATTTTCTGCCGAAACCTGACTCCCGTTAACATTGCTTACTCTCCCCTCACTTTCCTCTTTCCAGCTTCACTTTCACATTTCACATCTCACACATACTTTCTGCCTGTAAATTTACTGCATTTAAAATCTTCACACTGCACAGCGTGATGAAGGTGTCTCCATTGCAACTGAGAAAGAGCACATTCTTTTGCTATGTGGCCGATAAGGCTGCCATTATAAACATCTATCTGGGTGTCTTGTTCTTCTTTAAATTAACACCGTACAAAAATAAAGTGACATTTAAAGAATATTTGGAGAATGTCAGACAGAGCGTTATAACTCCAAACTCATGGTTTCATATTTTAAGCTGGGTGGAGCTTAAAAGCTGCACTTAAGTTATTTTTTAATACTGTTTTGTTTTGTTTTTTTCATTCAGCATCTCTCATGCAGCTGAACAGTTGTTGAGTTATGAATTTACTTCAGCTCTGCAGCATCTCGGTGAAAATACACACTGCATCTATCATGACGTGGCTCTGTTGCATCCACACAAACAGAAGCAAGTGGATCCATCTTTCTCCTCTCCTCATACTGCTCCTCCTTCTTCTCCTCTTCTTTTTCTTTCCTGCATGCATGCCCCCTTTGCAAGCGTGCACAAGGCTCCTGATCTGGGCTTTATGCCAGTGAGCGTTGTCTGGGTTTGATCCTTGGATACAGCTGGAGAGAAAGCAAGACAGACACAGAGATCTAGTAAGAGAGAGCGAGGAGGGAGGTGAGGTCACTACATCATGTTAACAATGTTCTCAAGGTGTCTGAACATCATGAAGGCAGGCTCGGAGACACTGTGCAGGAAGAAGTCATTCCTGCATTTGCATGCTTCCTGTACGGTATAAACTGAACAGAACATAAGACTGACAGGTACTTCTAAAAGTCTAGCTGCTCCTTTAGACCGCCTATGTGACGTCAACAGCTGTTCAGCTATTCAGTTAAATAGCTCAAAATCAGAAGTCTTATCTTTTCAAAGTGTCCTTGGCCTCTTACATACTAATGTAAAGCGAGCTGCTTGAAACTTAAGAGTAAAATTTGACTCAGCCCTAACCTTTGAACAAAATTGTGCAGTTTTTCAAAATAAAATCCTTTTAAAAATTAAATCAGTGTTCTCAAAATCTGACTTGGAAAAAGTCGTCCACACTTTTGTTTTCTCTTGGCTAGTTTGTTGCAACTCTCCTCTTTATGGTATACAGTAAATGGAAAGTCCCTCTCTTGCCTCCATCTAGTTCTGAAAGCAGCAGCTCGACTTCCAACTTTCACATAACCCCAATCCTGACTTCTCTCCACTGGTTCTCTGTATGTCTTAGTTGATTTTAAGATTTTACAGATCACTTTTAAAGCATGCTGCTACATAGTACAAATGTTGACTCCATATGAGCCACTTTGCAGGCTTAGATCATCAAGTGAGCCCTCCTGCCAAAATAAAGACTTAAATCAAAAGGTGGCCATGTTTATACCATCAGGGCCCCTCAGCTTTGGAACAATGTGCCTGAGATGATGACACAACAGTGCTGTTGTCTCTTTCTCTCTCTCTTTTGTTCTTATCCCTCTTATGTTCCTTCTATTATCCTAAGGTCTTATAATTGCTTGTCTATTGAGTTGTAGCCATTCTTATACTAATGTCTAACTTTCTCACGCAACATTTTCATAGGAGTGACTGTTTTGGTTCTCTCACCCCCAGCAGATTTCTGGGTATGTATCCCTCACGGTCATTCAGCCGTGCCCACCACCACTCTGTCTCAGTGTCATCATGGCGGCGCAACACGGTGATGGCGTCACCCTCACTGAAGGCGAGCTCATCAGACTGCTGAGCTGTGTAGTCCCACAGAGCGTAGACTAAACCTTTGTTCATCACACCCAACTTTTCCTGTACACCTGTGAGACACAGAACGATGAATTTAGACGTTTACCTGTGCGATGATGGTAATTCACCTGAGTCTGTCTGTATCTTCCTACCATAGAGGAACTGAGAACACTGGGTGTAGCCCTCTTCCATTTCTTCACATTTGTCTGCAGCTGTTTCGACGTCGCTGATTGTTGTGGCGAAAATGGCCGCCCCCGACTCCACCAGCATCTTACAGAGGTGGACGCTGTTACATGAAGCTGCACAGTGCAGCGGGGTCCTGGGAAGACAACAACTTTAAATGAGACCTTGTATGATAATTTCCACCTCCATGTTTTATTCTTGGGGTCTGCTAGAGTAGCTGTGCATGATTCACTCTGAGGAAGAAACTGGAAATCATTCTTTTATGTTTAAGAAAGGTGTTTGATCCAGCTTTATTGGTCAGTATTGGGCTCATGGGTTGACCATAGATCATACTGAGCTAAAAGTAGAAAAAAAATCCCCAAGCGTTTAGAGCAGTGTGAGACCTGAACTTTTGGCTATTTGAAACTTTGCCCATGTTTAATATGAGCATTCACCACTGGAAGAGTATATACAGTCATGTGAAAAAAAGTACACCTTTACTGTTTCCATAGGAATTAAGAGGGTAAGTAGCAGCCAGATGCTGCTACTCAAATGCACTTGATTAACTGATCATCTGCAAGTGTGAGCACTTCTATAAAAGCAGAAGCTTTGGCAGTTTGTTATTCTGAAGCATTCAGGTGTATGTTACCAAAATGCCACAATCTGCCCATGAGTGGACGTTCAAACAAATTCCCCCCAAGTTCAGACCATGCAATGCCCAGAGAAACTGCAAAAAAAACCCAAGAACTACATCTCAGACTCTACAGGCCTCAGTTAGCATGTTAAATGTTAAAGTTCAGGCTGAACAAGTATGGCTTGTTTGGAAGGGTTGCCAGGAGAAAGCCTCTTCTTTCTAAAAAGAACAGGTCTGCAAAGATGCCAAACACCAGCATATCAGCACAAACACCTCATACCAGTTGTCAAGCACAGTGGTGGAGGACTGATGATTTGGGCTTGTTTTGCAGTCATAGGACCTGGGCACTTTGCAGTCACTGAGTTGAACATGAACTCCTCTGTATACCAAAGTATTTTAGAGAGAAATGGGTCATGCTAATTGGGTCATGCAACAGCACAATGGTCCCAAGCACAGCAACAAATCTACAGCAGAATGGCTGGAAAAGAAAAGAATCAAGGTGTTGCAATGACCCAGTCAAAGTCCAGACCTTCAAAAAAAGAATGGGCCAAAATTCCTCCACAGTGATGTGAGAGAATGATAAAGTCATAGAGAAAACGATTACTCCAAGTTATTGCTGCTAAAGGTGGTTCTGCAAGCTACTGAATAATGGGGTGTTTTTAGTTTCTCACAGGACTGCATAGATTGCTGTGAAAACTTTATTATGACAGAAAATAAGGAAAAGGAACAGATCCTCTTTCAACATAAAAATTTTTCTTCCTACCAAAGTTAATTTCCCCCCAATAAAAGAAAGGAAAAAGATGTTCCAGTAATGCACAAAAAATCTACAGTTTAGATTAAACTGATCATGAAGCCGTCAGATGCATTAGTAATTAAATCATGTAACATGTGAAAACAGAGCCTAATTGCATATGGTAATCTCCTCCTTCAATACTGCTAAGGCAGCTGAGTCAAAATGAAATTGGAGTCAATTATCTCTGCCCCTGCTGCCTCTGAGCTGAGCTCCAGCATCACTGCCACAAAGTGTGCTCATTACTCAAACTCCCCCAAGTCCTTCATGCAGCCACCGCTCTGTTATTAGTCTGGATTACTGCATGACGCAAAGACTGAATAAATGCACTGACCATCCGTCACTGTCGGCTGCGTTCACGTTAACTCCAAAGTCCAGCAGAAACTTCACAATATGATGATGACCAGCGCAGACAGCATTATGAAGAGGAGTTATGCCTTCATCATTGGGCATACTGGGGTTCTCCACCTGAATTAAAAAGAGATGTGTACAAAGAAATATTAGACTCCTGAATGCTGGAATAAGTTATTGGCTGCCCACCACCACAATGGTTATATCAGCCTCGAGAATCTGAGAATAATTTCAGTACAAAACTCACGATGCAACATGTTTTGAGCAGTGTGAAAGCTGTTGAGTCTCACAGCCTCAGGGCATAATACTATCAAACTGAGCTTGTTGTGGATCTGACTGTTTCCTTGAGAATATCAGCTTGAGCTTGCAGCTTAGTAAGTCAGTAAGGACTCTCTTTTTTCTAGTGAAAGATGTCAAGGATAGATGAGGGTTTCCATCTAAAGATATAGGGCTTTGTTTTCTTTGCTGCTACTTGCTTGAGTGTGTCCTCAACAATAACTTGCACAATTCCCTGCTGAGACCTCCTCTCTGCTGGCACAGATTAAAGGTAAGTATTGTCAGGAAGGTACTGAAAATGCTTTAAAACTGCCTAGTAAATGGCAAATCTGTTGAGGCAGTCTGCATGTGGGTGTAATTACTGGCATGTAAAAATATTACACTGTTGCATAACAAATTTTTTTAATGCAACACAGAAACGTAACCTTTACAAGTGTAACCACATTGGAAGCTGTGTTATGATTTTCAGCTCTACTTAAAAGCCATCTCAAAATCTGAAGGCTCTGCAGAAGTTTCCATTGTAAAAATTTGTTTTTTAGACTTTAAACTCACTTTGCCTTCTAAAAAGACAAACTTTCCATGGTTGCTACATCACACTTCAGAGACTATTTGTTCAGGGTTTAGACAACAGCACTGAACAAAATAGCATTAGAACAGTGTCTAAGTTCAAATGCACCCTTTATTTTTTCACCTTAGTGTTGTATAACACAATATTCTTGTGGTTTAGGTCATTCTCAAGATACAGATCATATCTTGCTTGATGATAACCATTATTGTCTCCACACTGGAACATATGGTATACCTCAAGGCTTGGTACTCAGCCTGATACATTTCAATATCTTAACCATAGTGAGTTTCAGACCTTCTTCTGCAGTTCTCAGCGGCATGCTGGATGTCAGCTTCTAGCCCAAATTCTAATTGATGGTGATCCATTCCTTCCTCATCAGTGCTCCAAGGTGATCACAGTCTGTGGGCTTCTGCTTTTTTAAGGATTGACCATACTAACAATGTCCTCAAAGACCAAGTTCTTCCAACAATCCAAGTGCAATTTAGTGACAATCTGTGAATTTTCTAGCATGATGGAGCACCTTGTTACATAGCAAAAGCGACAACTAAGTAGCTCAGAGATACTTTTGGATCCATGGCCTGGAAACTCTCCAAATCTTAATCCCATTGACAATCTATGGTCAATCCTTAAAAATATTGAAGATTCATGAATAAAAATTAATTATATCTGCTTTAAATAAACTAAATTCAACTTATATTTACTTTTGCAAAAGAAAAGAGCAATCTTTAAAAATATGAAAACTGAGAATGTATTATTAGAGTACTTTAACTACACAACATCATGTTATGGTTTACCTCATATATGATTCTCTGCACCAGATCAAACTCTCCCTCTAATGATGCATCCAGCAGAAGAGCCAGAGGGTTAAACTTGACTCTCAGGCCGTGGCCTGTTCGTTCTGATGACGGCTTCTTCAGGTTGGTTCGCTTCACCTGCAGCAGACGGGGTGAGAGAACCAGGAAAGTTATTATGCTGTTGAAATTAGTAACAATATATGCTAAAATATGGTTTCAGTAATGTTCATTGTACATAAAGAAAATGAACATGATGTATTGCTGTGTAACAGATGCCCAGTTTTAATGTGTAATTATACTCTATACACATACCTTAGGTAGAGTGGGCGGGGCAGGAGGAGATGGTGAAGGAGAGATGTGGCCTACTGAGTTTTGGGCAGGACTAGATCCTCTCTGGTTATTATTATTTTGGTCCTCTGGTCTCTCAGGTGCAGGGGTTGGGCTCGGTTGGGTTGACGGCAACACGTTGTTGCCAGTCTCTGGCACTGCTGTTGTCTCTTTGGATGTTTCTGTTGTAACTGCAGGAGGAGACGAACGGCGGGAATCCGAATTCAGATTTTGGGCTTCACTCTCTGCAGCTGCTGCACTGATCTGCTTATTCCCAGGTTCTATGTTTCCATTGGCAGAATGAATGTTGTCCATATCTCCTAAAAGGCTACAGTCAGGTTGGTAGAAAGTGTTGCCTGGAATAAAAAGGGAAACTTAAATCTATGCATTTCATTTAGGCACACACATGTCATCTGACCATCAAATTTCAGTGTCTTACCCGAGCTTCCCTCCATGCCTCCTGCTAATGTGTTGAACCTGCACAAAACAACAAATTAACATTTCCTTTACATTTCCACTTTGATTCTATTTCTGTTTTAAATACCTAAAAAATTTTTACATTTTTCTTGTGGTGCAGTTAAACATGGAGTAGCACCAACCTCTGGTAGAGCAGTTTTTGGATGTTTGGCCCCTGAGGGCCTTCAGGTTCAGTGATTGAGCTCCGTTTCTTGAGGGGCCGTGGAGCGTTGCTAAGGCGTCGGCGGAGAACCTCCAGGTCTGCATCACTCTGGTATCGGAGCTGAGAGTGGGCTGTGGAGGACAAAAGTAAAGTATTTTATACAAAATGGTGAGGATTAAAGCCACTTTCATCTTTTGTCATCCATTCATTGTTTCCATGTTTCCGTGACTGCATCTTACATCTTTTGCTCAAATTAGTCCCAAAACCCCTTCAGGATAAAGTGATCTTTAACTGACAAGCACACTAAGGTAATGTAATGAGAAGTTTCTTTAAGAGTTATAGTGTAAAAATATCTAAATGTAATATTCTTAGATTTAAAAATCTAGTGCTGTTTCTGGGATTTCCTTTTAGTGATTTCTAAGGTGTGGGCTGCAGGTGGGCTGTGAGAGGTCATTTGCAATATTTTGTTTTTCTTTTTTTTACTTGTCCTCAACTAGTCTTGCATCTTGTTAGCAGAAGAAATTAACTACTATAAAATGAAACAGTAACTATCAGGGGCCAACGGTAAAGCAATTATTGGGGAATCAACTTCAACAGGCAAATAGAAAATCTAAATGTATCACTGAAAACACAACAAAGGAAATATCTTTTCTTTGGCTCGCTTTTCTTTGGGCTGCAGAAGATTTTGAAACAGGCTGTGGCAGTCTTATTTTTTGAAGATCCTGTATGTGAGAAGTAATATTGCTGCAGCCAATGTGATTGAGTGATTGGGTTAACACTTGTCACAGAGTTCACTGCCCAAACAGAAAATAAATAAAGGCACGGTTAATGTTTCCCTGCCACCCCCTCATCACAGCAGAGTCAGTCCACACAGCGAAGGGTACACAGAAGAAAAACTTAAATTCAAACTCCTCGATCATAGAGATGAAAGAAGTTAGCTACTTCCAAATGGACAATGCTGAATATTTGGTTGCTTTGTTAAAAAGAAAATTCATCCACTTGCTTTTATACAATATGTGGACTACTTATTTTAAGTAAATGCCAGTTGACCTGTCCACAGTTCAAAGGGCACATTAATAGGCTTCTTTTGCATTATTGAGGCTTATCTAGATTGCTTGAAAGTAGCTTTTTTAATCCTCATTTCAGTATTTTACACAGTATGACAGATAGCCTGAATTCAATTTAAGATATCTTCTCCAGTGTGCAGCCAAATTTGCTTGTGTTTCAGAACAAGTATTATTTCTACAAAGGTTGACCTTAAATGTGAAATTTTAGGGGTCACCACAGCAGATCATCTGCCTCCATCTCACCCTATCCCTAGCCTATCCTCTGTCACACCAACCCTCTGCACGTCCTCTTTCACTACATCCATGAATCTTCTCTGTAGTCTTCCTCTTTTCCTCCTGACTGGCAGCTCCATATTCAACATCCCCTGTCCAATATATCCACTATCCCTCCTCTGCACATGTCCAAATAATCTCAGCCTTGTCTCTCTAACTTTGTCTCCAAACCACTCAACCTGAGCTGTCCCTCTGATATACTAATTTCTAATCCTGGTCACTCCCAACAAAAATCTCAGCATCTTCAACTCTGCCACCTTCATCTCTGCTTCCTGTTTTTTTGTTAGCTATTTGAAAACAAAATAATAACACAAAATGATAATAAGAGGTGTTTTCTGGTATTGACATACAGGAAGTAGAAGCACTTGAATAAACAAAGATCACATTTATTGGAGATTTGTTGCACCTACCAACTGGGGTGAGCTTAGTGGGACTAAGGGGACGAGGGATGTTGTCCACACTGGGTGGAGGCTGAATTTGCCCATCACTGCTCTCTACTCCTTCTCCTTTTCCACCTTCTTTATCTGTAGCTTCCTCCCCTGCTGCTTTTACTCCTCCTCCTCCCTGGAGGAAAGAGACAGGGGATGGAGAAGTGGAGGAGGAAGGGAGGATGGGTTTACCGTAGACTGTGGAGAGAGAAGAAAAAGGGCAGGTAATAATTTGTTTTCACTTGCAGATGCTGTCAGACTGTCTAAAATTATGTTTAATTTTACTGTTTAATTACCTGCTTTGACAGTAGCCCTATTGCTCAGAGATCCATAGTTTTTGGCTTGAGGCTGCTGGAGGTACATGCTGTAGATGGAGCTGCTGTTCATAGTAGCAGGGCCCTTCCTGGGGGACTGTGGCCTGGAGGGATGGTCCGGGACGTAGGGACGTACGGCCACCGCTGGAGGGGGATCTGTCCGCTCTGTTTGTGGGGACAGTGGGGAGGGCTGGGAGGTGGTGGCAGAACCTAAGAGCAGAAACAGAAAAAGGAAATTATACCATCAACATGACAGAAAGAAGAAGATGCAAAGCTTTTATTTTAATAAATAAATCTTTCTATTACCTTGACTTGAATTAGGAGGGACAGAAATACGTTGCTGTATTTGCTGTGATGAGGAGGATGATGAAGGGGAGGATGAGGTGGCGCTGGATCGAGGCCAACCTAGTGTACCAGGGGCAGAGCGGGGCAGGGAGCTTGTGGCACAGTGATGCCCTGCTGCCTGGTGGGTGGCACTGGGGTACGTGCCATAACCAGAGGGAAGCTGGTGGGAGGGAGGCACAGAAATGAAGTATAACCTAATTTTTACACAAAAACCTTCATGACTGCTATCCATGGAGATTTTCCTCCTGAGACTTTTTGAGTTGAAAAGTTCACACCATCACTTCACTGCTAAGCAGAAGTCTCAAGCAGGCCTTAATGCCTCTGTAATATCGCTTACGGTGCATTAAATAATCTATTATGATTACAGAATTCATGAATAGCTATTATAAATGAGAATTACAACATCAAGTGGAACAACAGTACCTGCTCTGGACTGTTGGTCCTCCAGTCTGGTACACTCTTAGTGATTGTAGGCCACGGTGCTTCATTGGCTGAACAGAAAGGGAGAAAGAAGGAGAGATTCAGAGAGTTAAGAAAGAGGACAAAAGATTAAAACAGGAAAGGCAATTAAAGTGAGAAAAAAGCAAATAAATCCAAAAGGAAAAGAAGGATGAAAAGGTACTATGAATGTTTAAGTAGATAAAAAAGTTATCAGTTAGAGTAAGTAGGGGGATATATATATTTTACATATGTCTACACATTTTAAATTAGATGTCACTTATAGTGCACTGCTAAAACAACATACACACAGCATATCTGTACTGTAGTTTACTTCAACAGGATTATAAATCCATGCAGACAATGCATTGATTCCCAACCATGGGTCCCCCAGGGGCCACATCTCTTATTTTTCAAGGGTTACATGAAAACAATAACTTATTAAAAATGAGAAATTACAATTGAATTAAAAAGAGAAAAGGCCTGCTTCGAGCCATGAGAAACAAGTAATGAAAAGTCAGAAATCTAATCAGTTAGCTAGAAGAATAAATGGTTGAAAAGGATGTCTAAAATAATGAAACAGTCAACCAAAAGGAACTAATAATTTGTTAAAATATGTAGCTATTATTGAATAAACTGCCAATATATATAGCTCCACTAACTGCAATGCTAAAAGTAACTGAAAATATCTTAAAATCAATATATTGTAGATCAAAAAATGAAATAACCCACTAAAATGTCACATAATTATGGGATTATCTGTAAGTGATGGAAAATAATTACAAATTTCACTAAACATCACAGATTAAACATTCAGGTTCTGCCTCCTAATAGTAGTATTAATGTAAGATTTACAGTGACTTTTCTATTGAATGAAAATTAATTAGCTTGAAATCGATCAACATTTGGAAGATGACAGGTTGGATGGATGATGGAGTACCAGAGCTTGACTGGCAGGTCCGTGTGGGAACGCCTGAAAAAGAAGGTTGGAATACTGTCATGGTCCTGGGTCTTTGACCCACGCTTGTGAGTTTTTTATGCCTTATTTCCTAAGTTAAGAGTATCTTTAGTTTTGTATTCTTGTATCTTTGAAAGGTTTTGTGTTCTATAGTTTTCTGGTAATGTTTCTGTTTATAGGTTCGTTGTGCTTCTGTCACTAGTTTCTTAGTTTTCTCTGTGATCCTTGTCTGTTTCTCCTGTCACGTCTCTGTGTCTGTCTGGTCTGTGTCCAGTCTCCCCAGCCTGTCGTGTCTCTGTGTTTGTTCACCTTCTGTCTCAGTGTCAAGTCTGCGTTTCTGTCCCATGTTCTGTTACTTCCTGTTTTACTTTGGTAGCCTGTGTCTCTGGTGCATTATGTTCAGTTTTGCTTCCTCTATCTCGTTACTCCTGATTTGTCCCCGCTGTGTTCCTAGCTGTCTCCACTTCCCTAATCATCCTCCTGTGTGTATTTAAGTCCTCCGTTCTCCTCAGTTCTTTCTCACATTGTCGTCTATTCCCCATTAGCTGTGTGCTCTGTTTCTACTATAGAGTTTAGTTTCTAGTTCCCAGTTCATGCCTGCCATGCCAGAGTTTGTATTGTGAGTTGTCACTATTATAGCAATAAAACTATCGCTAAGTTCACGCTTTGTCTCCGGAGTCCTGCACATTGGGTCCAACTCCTGCTTCCACACAGCCAGGTCATGACAAAAACACTCATGTACGATGAGTATGTATGATGATCCTGGTCCATTACTTAGAACAACAGCTCACAGTCAGCATAACAATTATGCAGTATTTGTAACAGACTCTGAGTCATCTTGCTATTCTTAATTTGACCTGACGTCTGGCTTTAACATACACAGTAAATACTGTCATATAATAGGACAAGCACTGAATTGCTTAATTACTCTACATGACTCATGATTATAGTGTATTCTCCACTGCAAACATGTGTTTAGTATCCTGCAAGCAGTACAGCAATGGAAGGGAACACTGTTATTATTAACTAAAAGTAACACAAAAAAAAAAAAATCACAAAGCTATATTAGTTTAGTCAAATTTTCAGCACAACCAGCCAGAGGAGGCATTGCTGCATATGCGTATTGATACTGGGATATCTATGTGACTGTGTGGCAAGAGTTTGTATTCTGTTATTGCACTGTTATGAACATCTTAAATCTTACGATCTGACAGATATCTCCCATAGGATAGTAACAAAAACTAAAACTGAAACTAATAAAAGCTGAACTAAAAATGGAACCTTTTCAAGCAATACAAACTAAATTGAAACTAAATGCAACTAAATTAAACTGAAATGAAAAATATAAAGCTAAATAACACAAAAACTAATGTAAAATAAAAACTACAACATCTCTGGGAAGAAAGTCTCTTTGATCATGAGCTTAGCTGCAAAATTTATAGGTTGCGTAGCTATAAACACACACGGTCACTGACAATTGCAGTCACAGAAGGTGACTTATGGGTGCTTTTCTACTATTTTTACTAGAAGAAAAGAAACCTTCAAAAAGTAGGAAGCTGAATGAAATTCCACATAATCTTAAACTTCAGCATCCATTTTCAAACTCTCTGTTTCCAAACTGTTACCTAACCATTTCAGCCAGTCACGTCACAGTTCTGGCACATACCAGACTAATACTGATTAACTATTAAACCCAGGAGCCATGCAATCTCTACAGTAAGTTGTGCTGTGAAACCTGTTGGCCGCCTTAACCTGCTGACCTCAGGAAGAAAACAGTCACGACAGGAAACAAGCAGTCAGCTCCACGAGAAGTGGAAACTTGGCCATCGGCCCAGATTAGAAGCAGTCACTCAGTGTTACAGAGGAAAGGTATTTTACAGCACAAGCACAGTCACGGTACGTCCTGATGCAAACGACAAAGGTGGTCACGCAAGTTAAGCATTTCAACCTCATTTCAACCTCATCACCACTCAAGGCCCTTTTGTTAGTCCTTTTTAAACTTATAAGTTTGATATTCTGTCTGCGAAATACGATGCTGCAACATTCAACTGCTTAGCTTACTATCAATACTGAAAACAAGGCCTTTTTGTGTGGAGTTTCCCAGTTCTCCCAGTTCTTTGCTCTGTGAGCTCCAGTTTCTCTTGTCTTTGAAAAACATCTAAGTTGGTGCTGCAAGGAGATTTTCGCAAATAGAGTTTTTTAATCTCAAGAGTTTCACTTCCTGATTCAATAAAGGTTAAAAAAGATGCATATACCTGTATAGACTCCTGTTTTGAAGCCTTTTAGCGTTTTGTTTTTAAACCACATGCCATAAGTGAGGGTTGAAGTTGACTGAGAAACTATACACTCATACAGTAATGATATCAAAAGGCATGCACACTAAAGCATAACCTGATTTATAGTCTATTTTTATTTAAATGCAAACATAATTTACAAAAAAAACATCATTCTGTATTAAATAAGAGTTGAAACTAGTGATCAAGGCCATAAACTCATCAGGAAAGTGCTTACTGAGGTCATAAATCAAGAAAGGAGTAGGACAATTTTCTTAGACTTCTATACAACCTGACTTCTTTTTACAACCAGAGTTGTCGGCCCCTGATGGCCATTAATAAGAATGCAGGTTTAAAGCATTTCTAAACTGGCTTCACATTTTTTAGACCCAGAGTCTACAGCCACCTTTTACATACAGTCATACTACAAAAACTGCTTACAAATGGCTTCATAAAATGACTAGAAACCGAAGGAGTTCACCAGACCTGAGAATTCACCAGAACCAAATCCATCTGAGCATCTACTGGATGCAAAAGATCCTACACAACATAAGGTTGGTGGTTTTAATGTTGTGACTTATCCAAATATAAGAATATTAAAAAATGTAGTGTAATAAGTGAAAAGACATTTCTCTATAGCTACACAACACTGACAGATTGAATCTGATATCTAATAAAAGGACAGTGATGACACACTGACTCTTCAGCTTAACAGTTTTTCTATTTAACTGAACCCTTGGGTGTTTGGAGGAATCCCTATTGATTAACCAAGACTCCTCACAATAAAACCAAGCTGAAATATACATCCAGTTAGCACTTTCTAGCTAATATGAAACCAGTTTTGTTTAACTTATTTATTCCTTGCTTTGATTTTTGTGGACTTGCATTAGAGTTAATCTCCCTGATGACATCAACTCCTCACCTAAAGCCTCTTGTTTACTGACTCACGCAGACGTACACTTCATCACTCTTACTCTGCACTGTATAGCTACAAATCAGGCTTTCTTTCATTCATGTGTTGTGGCCGCCTGCCCAGTGGACTGTTGATTTGATTTACAACTATGAATTTTCCACATTACATAAGCAGCGACATTAATAGAACTGTGGCATTTGCTTTGGCATTCAAGAACACAATGGGTGTTGAAACAAAGCTGGTTCAAGACTCTTTATTTATCCCCAGCAGATATGTTACTTTAGTTAAGTGTAAGTGAAAATTTACATTCTATTTTTCTACACTGTATAGGAAGACATGAAGGAATAAATACATAGGAGTCTGAAGCCAGACTGTGGTTTGCCCTCAGTTTATTTTCTCAGACTGTGCTTCTTAAGCCCGAGCAGCTGTGGGCTATCAGATGGCATGTCTGTGCCCTTGTACACATGACCTTTACATTTTAGGGTCATTTTGTGCAGCTGATTCAATTATGTTTTGTCTCCTTACCATCTGGTCTGCATAGCGGTTTAAACGTGAGCATGCTTGGTTTGAATGCACCCACTCTGGGACTCAGATTAAGAAAATGTGTGCTGTGGGTGCCGTTTTCTGCTCCCATGTTAAATGTCCAACTTTATGTTTAGAGCCAGCTACATAGAAAGATTAAGGTCTCTCTGTATCTAATTTCCCCCTTCATGACATTAAAGGAAGTGTATTTTTACAAAACCTACCTGTTCAAATTATAATAATGCTTAGTTTGCTTTATTAGGGCCATGGTGGTTCCAACTGTAACCTGGAGCTGTCTGTTAGCTTTAATTTGATTCACTAAACTGGACCACTCAACTACATTTGTGGTGCTTTGAGCTTTTTGAGCCTTTTTAATGCCATTATCTGATAAATGACAGGGATTGGAGTGCAGTCTGCTGAACTAACTTCCTAACTAACTTGCACTGATTAGCAGGTATATATGCCTATGTGATACACCCATACAGCACCTTGCTAACCAAGATTGCTAGCATTAGCTGTTAAGTTCGCTCTCCACCCAAAGTAAATATGGTCACTTCTGGCTCCAGAAAAACAAGATGGCGATGACCAAAATGCCAAAATCAAAGCTTTCATGCCGAAACCATGAACATCATGGTGACATCATGATAGTTGCATCCATCTTTTATATACAGTCTATGATAACTGCTTATGAAAACGTCTTTTTGACACATTTAAATTTTTAAGAATACATTATTTATTAATCTCCATGAAAATTGTTATTTACTAATTTTTCAGGGGAAACTATGAAATCTAGATGTTAATTTTACATTATCAGGTTCACAGGTGTGTTGTGATGACACACACACACATCGTCTCTTCTTGGCCAGAAAACAACTTCTTGCTCGTTCGAGAGGGTGCATAAATTGAACAAAACAGCTTGCTCTGCTTCGAAAACAATCTTTAACTGCTGTGTATGAAGATGAGTATTTTGTAATTTATTATTGGGAGAACACCATCACTTGTTTTTTCTAAAAAAAACCCAAATAGATTGGTGTCACACCTGGGGAGTATCACACTGAAGTTGGAAGACAATGTGTTTTTTTTTTTTATTTAAGCTTTAATATTTGTAAAACCATTCTACCTGCAAAACTGAGATCACACAACATTTTATGTTAACTTGAACTATAACTTGATGGACTCTCAGGAGTTGTAACTTGAGGTCCTGAGAGTACATATTCACAGAGCCATGCCAGATATTTACCATAAATATTGGAAGGACCTAGCTCAAGTAGTTTTCTAGATAACTAAATTTTAAAATGCCCCCTCAAAAATGATGCTACCTTCATCCACTAATGACTTTTTTTTTTTTTTTTTTATAAAACTAAAGA
>VUQS01036895.1:57542-77335 GCA_015108495.1 Heterochromis multidens
TTCATCCTTTATTGATTTTTTTTTTTTTTTTTTATAAAACTAATGACAGTAGGGACCTGACATTTTGCATAGCTCATAATAAGAAGTGGATCTTTTCCCTGGATTTTTTTTTCTTAGACAAATCTGTGATGGTCAGGTGGGAAATTTTCTGAAATTTGATGAATAAGATGGAAAGACCCAAAGGTTTTTTTTACATAAACATGTGGTACTAGATTGAAATAATATTATAAGGAGGGTTGAATGATACATTTACTACCTACAAAGCAAAAGTAGCACCTGTAAACTTCAAACTTCAACTATCAACTGATAGCTTAAATTTGGATTTGCATGAGCTGGGTTTTGGCTATTGAGCAACTTGTTTTTTGTGTAAAAACAAGGAGTTAAGGCTCAAGGTGCCGCTAATCTATCACCAATAAAGCTAGTGGTGAGTAAGTTTGTTTAGTAATTTCTCCTGGACTCACTCTTGTTACTGTCACCCCCCTGAGGGGACAGAGGCCCCTCCCACCGCTCAGTGGGCTCTGACAGGATGATGTCTAAATCTGATTCTTTCCATTGGCTGGGAGCCTTCCTGATGGCACTCCTCTCCTCCTCTGCATGGCCACACCCACCACGATAGACAACACCAACCACGAGACAGTAACAACCACCAAACAACAGCACAGACGTAAACATCATCATGATGACATCATAATGACGAACACAACAGCAAGGCCCACCACCAGCACCACAACACATTACAAAACAGTAATCACAGAATCACCACATTAAATCATTGAACATTGGAGAGAACATCAACACCAACAGAGAAGGGGAAGAGGAAAAAACAGGACAGGAAAAAGAAATAGAAGGACAGCAAGTTAGAGCTCAGACAGCGATACAGACAAACCAAGTACAGAGACTTTAAATGAAAAAAAACAAGAGCAAAAAAATCCACCAACCTGAGAGGGAGCGAATGTGGCTGAGAGGGGTGGGTTTAGGTGGTGGGTCAGCTGGCAGAGGGTACCCCGGCTCCTGTCTCCCCTCAGCTGGAACCTGGATGTAGGGGCAGACGGCCGCCACTCGGCCCGAAACTCCACCACCGGGGTGGGAAGAGGTTTGAGGGGAGGACAGGCTGCCTCCATTCATACGACTCAACTAAAGTGGACACAGAGACACACAGAATAAGACCCACAGTATCTGAAAAAGAAAACAGACCAGACTTTTTTTCCCTCTAAATAAATAAGAAGTAAAATACTGTACTTCTGCTCTCTTCTTATGCAGGCGTTCTCTCAGGTCACCGATGCGCTGATCCATCACGGTCACCTGGGCGTTCCTCTTGTTCAGCAGCTCCTTGTTCTGGGCTAACTTGCTGCTCTGCTCCAAATTATGACGGTTACGAGCCTGAAAAAAATATTTTTTAATTACATGTATTCACCGAAAGCAGGCAGGAGAAGGTATCCCACTGAACACCAGACCTCCATGGGTAAATCTGTTTAGCCAGTGATGGAATTTGAAAAGATGTCCCTTTACTGACACTTTTGGTTGAAAAGTGAGAGTTGAATTCAGTCCAAATTCAGCCATTCACCAGTTCATGTTAGACTAGAGGTAATTTAAATGGTGCATAGCTGCAGCAACTAAAATTGGGTTAAATTTGGTTTAAATATGAACGTTTAGTAAATCACACCTAGCCATTTGTGAAAAATGTAAACACCTGTCTTTGTTTTTTTCTGCAGCATTTTATTTATACAAAATACAAGTCTACAGCGCTGGAGTCCCTTGTGTGCCAGGCAGTCTGCTCACACAAAAAGCCCCAGAAACTTGGGTACAACAGTTTTTATGAATGATAAAATTTGGTTTTGAAATGGTTGTGATCAGATAGCCAGATAATATCCACTCTAGGTACACAAACTAGTATTAATAGATGGCCAATCTTTAAAAATACATGTTTATGGCATTTATAGCTAAGCTCATTAGCCTCTAGACAGTTAAAACATATTGTTTCCACATGCTTGGATGGCATGATGGTATAGTGGAGGTGTTAAACCCAGACCCATTGGTTTGAGGTCGGTAATAAGGAAGAACAGATGTCCTTTCTCTTTTCAACCAGATTAAAACATAAACATTTACCACTCGTCTTTTCAATTACCTGAGAAGATTGCTTGGCAAAGGCCAAGTTTTTGCTTGAGGTATAATTTACCTGCAGCTCCTGGTAAAGTTTCCTCAGTTCCAGAGCTGCAGGGCCTGAAAGGGGTGATCCTTTATGGCTAGTGGTTGCACCCTGGGACCCGGTGGGTGGCCCCTGACCTGGTGCACCAGAGTGTAGCTGCAGGCGTCCTCTCCTCAAATCCTCCAACTGTTGAGTCAACTGGTAAGATCAAATAAAAAAAATCTTAGCAAAAACTCATCTGCTTCAAAGTTTATATAAGCCAAATGAATTTTGGTAGAACTTTGGTACCTGGTCGACTCTGATCACTGCAGACTGCAGCTCTGCCTGCTTCTCCTGAAACAGGCTGCTCACATGGTCAATCTCTGCAGCTGGGCACAACAGAGAGAGGCAGGAGAGAAGTCAGACTGAAATTACATCTCAGCTATTCTCTTTAGTTATTAATATTTTAGTGTTTGGATTCTATAGAAATACACATAAACAGCAAACACATTTTAAGTCACTGAGTCAGTGGCTAAAAAAATCCCTCATGCTATAGCATTAAGACTATTTTAGATTAAATTCACGGTCTTTTAATATGTAGTTGTGAACTTCAGGGCCTGTAATCCATAATCATTATCTCTGCAGAGTCTTTAGGCTTACAGAGGTTTCCGTTGATCAGTTTGCTGTAGTCGACTTGTCCTCTCATGGCTCGGATCTTCTTCAGCTTTGCTTCCTGAGTCTCCACTCGCTCTTTGAGCCGCTGCAACTTCTCAGCTTCAGACTGAAAAAGAAAGACTTTGTTTATATTAAGTCAGCATTTAAAGTGTTGAGAACTACCCATTCATTCAGGTGGTGGCATTTGTGAACACCTGTTCCAGCCATTTAGGTGCCCTATAAGGATACCTGCTCTGTAACAAATAATTTAATTCTAAACTGTGACTTCTTGTGTTAAAAAAGGGAAAAATACACATTTTGGTTTATTGTGTACTGTCTCAGTGTCAGGAATAAATAACAGTTATGAAAAATTAAGAAAGTTCCTGCTGCTCTGCCATGTGAGTAAATGCCTACAACTCGCTCACTTTGGAGATGCTCATATGGATTCTGAAGGTAATTCTATGAAACCGCAGGGAAAAGACTCTTACAAACACCAGTAAGCAACAAACACAGCTTCAGTAAACATTTTGTCCTCTTACAGACAGGCAACTTAATCACATAAACTCTCTTTTGTAATTTTTGTGATAGAAAAGATCTCTTGCATGCAGAAAAAAAGCCTGTTTAACCCACTTTACTTTTGTTTTCTGTTTTCATGAAGGAGAGGCTTTGAGACTCCTTCTTAATAGCCATGACATCTGTTTGGGCTGTGTGGATACTGCGCATGATATGATATACATATGTCATGTCACAATAGTAAGCAGTGTTTATTCTAGTAATGATCATATCCAGGAATTTGTATTGTTTTAAAATAAATAATTAAATGTTCATCAAACTGGCTTCTGTATTATTGTATACAAGTCACACATGGGATTTTAACTTTAAATAACAGGGGAGTGGTATGCAGATTATTGTACTTTAAATCTCTTGATGCATGCTCAATAATCCAGGTAAAAGAATCCCAAAAAGTTGAATCTGTTCATCTGGACGTGGCGTTTTTTACGTACTTTAAACTGTATTTGTTTGTTGAAAATATTGTCAGTTTGATCACTTATATGGAGTTTTAACTTTAAATAGCATGTTGTTTTGCTGTATAGACTCAAAGAAGACAAACAGAGGTGTGGATCGCACCTGTGACTGTCCCTGGTTGGATCTGCCTCCCTGCTGAAGATACCTCAGTCTCTGCTCCTGCAGGAAATAAAAGTACACAGTAATTTCCAGACTTTCATTTATTTAAATTGAAATTTCACACAGCATCTTCAGTTTCAATGAAACTAAATTACGTTCTGCAACCTCAGTTTGCCAGAAGAAATGTTATAAAAATTCCATTATGAGAGATTGTACAATACACCAACTAAACCCAAAGTGTTCGAGCTCTTTTTCAAAACTAAGTTTTAAGTGGCTTTAAAAGAACATATGTTGTTCCTCTGACACAAATATTTTGGGTCATTGATTAATTCAGTCCAGTGCTGTCAACCGATTGGCCAGTTTGCTGTCTGACTTTTTATTTGTCAAGCTGTCACTCAAAATTTTGGTTGCAAAATATTCTATTTTCATGACTTCTCAGTCAAAAACAAATCACATTCAGTTAATGCACCAATAACGGAATTATTTCACAGTGGTCATCAACTCGATTTGATTTCATACAAACATTATTTCCTCTATGATGGAACAGTGACTTTTCCAGGGAGTACCCTACGTCTCGCCCTATGACAGATGAAATAGGCTCCAGTCGCCCACTGCAACCCTGAATTGGATAAGCGGTTAAGAAGATGGATGGATAGATGGATAGATTAATCACTTTGAGAACACATGCATGCGTTTCCACCTTGCTTGTTTACAACTTCCTGTCACAGAGAGAGATGGGTATTGCTGCCATCAGCCCTGGCCTTTTACACCAACGTACCAAATTCATTTGAGTTCATAGGCCACATTCAGCCCAATTTAATCTCAACTGGGCCAAATCATTAAAACCATTGAATAATTAAAAAGACACCTCTCCTAATGTTTTACTTTCACAAACTCACCTGAGCCTTAGGAATTTAATAAAACTGAAACTGTATACCCCACTTAAGAGACACCTGCTACCACACTCCCCTAAGAACAACAGCAGGTTTTATTTCTCATTTAATGGGCAATCCATTAAAAAAACTGATAAACATGATTTCTTGAGATTTAACAATAAATTTTCCACATTCATCGAGTCTACTGTGAATACATGTAAATAAACAACAGTACTTTACATCTCTATGATTTAATCAACTTCTCTAGAGATAGAAATTTAGATCCATTTTCACTCCTTTGTAAGGCTGGCATCCCTTTACCAGGATGTTACCAACTGGTGTTATACATTCATAAAATATGAATAATTCATTTAACGGTAAAGTATTTTCAGTGTTGAATAGTGAGGGCAGCAACATTTAATCATCTAGCCGTGCATATCCTTAGTCAACAGTATAACACAACTGCCATGCATGCAGTTTATTTTCACCCTACCATCATGTCTAACTCTGAAAACCATCAGCTGCTATTGATTTTCATTTAAGCTCATGTGTATCTATGTATCTCACACACACAATAAACTACAGTGAACAGACAGAGAAAGGCCTGCCATGTGTGATGCTGACTGAAGCAGTTTACATCACTCTGTATTTTGCAGGCACATAGTACAGCTGACCTGTGTGTGTGTCTCTCTCTTTCTCTCTCACACACACACACACACACAAACAGAGGGGAGGAGGAAGAGGGCATGTTGGCAAGAAGCCGCTGTAATAATACATTACATAACAGAAGCCTGTTTCATTACAGAGGCAGTGCAGGAGTAAAAGTTTTTATATTTTGGACTTTTATTCTCCTGGAAGTCATCAATCTATGTTTCGTTATATTAATGTTGAGAAGACAGAAAATGCTTCTACATCAGCAGCCGTGAAAATTTTCCATCCAGCAAGGAAATGCTTGAGCACGCTGGAAGGAAACACTTAATAGCTGTCAAATTACAGAAGCAGGTAAAATGCTGCTTTTAAAAATTATCAGCATAAAACTGACAGGAAAAAAATCCTTTCCACAGCAGCTTTGAAAAATTCAAAATGACCAAATAAAAGTTTGTGGTTTAAGGCATTTTATCAAAAACTTTACCAAATGAATGCAGATTGGCTCGCTTTCCTGACTCCTTCCTGGAGTACAATACTGGGTAAACTTCCCAGCAGCTGTGGCTCCCTGCTGACCTCATTTCCTGCTAACTCAGAAGGCCATTTCCTGAATGTGGGGATGGGGACAACTGACCATGATCTGTGTCTCTAGATATTTTATCACATGCACGGCAGCCCTGAACCTTTCTAAACATTAGTCAACAGAGGTGTAAGTGAGAACGAAAAAGTCCAATTCACAACACATCAGACATGAAACGTCTTTAGCTTTTTCTTTCCTAAAGCCCCCTGTTCTGAGTCCAGGCAGTATTTGTTATAAAAATGTATCTGACACCATTTTTCCAAGGTTACCAAGCATGACACATTAATTGAAGAGGCCACCAGTACTACTATGGATACAATGGATGTAGCATTTCATATGCTCCATCAAATGTTTCAGAATTGCAGTTGAGAATTTTTAGAACAAGTTCAGCTCTGATATTTAGATTTAAATATTTACTTATTTATAATTTTGTAAATACACTGCTGCTGGAGCCAAATGGGCTGAGTATTTCAGAAACTGCTGATCTGCTGGGATTTTCCCACAAAACCATCTCTAGGGTTTATAGAGAACGATCTGAAAAAGAGAAAATATCCAGGGAGAGGCAGTTCTCTGGGCGAAAATGCCTTGTTGATGGAAGACAACAGTAAAGGAAATAACCACTCGTTACAACCAAAGTATGCAGAAGAGTATCTTTGAACACATCAAACCATGAAGTAGATGGGCTGCAACAGCAAAAGACCACACTCTTGTCAGCTAAGAACAGGGAACTGAGGCTAGAACAGGAAACTGAGGTCCTTTATGGTCACAGTGTACCAATCTTCTGATGGCTGCTTACAGCAGGATAATGCACGATCTCCCAGAGCTCAAATCATCTCAAACTAGCTTCTTGAACGTGACAATGAATTCACTGTATTGAAATGGCCTCCACAGTCACCAGATCTCAATCCAATAGAGCACCTTTGGGATGTGGTGGAAAGGGAGATTTGCATCATGGATGTGCAGCTGACAAATCTGCAGCAACTGTGTTATCATGTCAATATGGACGAAAATCTCAGCGCTAGCATAGTGCACCAAACAAAGTGGCCAGTGAGTGCATTTTTACAAGTCTAACTTAGTTTTTATGGTCAGGCCTGTGAAACATTCTCTGTTATGAGAAACTGTATCGTGTAGTAGTACAACATTGTGCACCTTACAGCTGAGTCTGCCATGAAACTGGCTGCAAGGAAAAATAAAACTTGCCTTTACAGTTCCAAAACTAGAAGAAAATTTAGCCTGTTGTGCTGTAGTTGCATTACTATTTTCAGTTCAGCTCCTATCCGAAGCCTTTCCAAATGTCCAAATGACCCAAATGTTCTTCGAAAACAGAAACTGTTTGGACACACAAGCCTTTCCTATTACTCTGTAAAGATTCAGCCTCTCAAATCTGTTGAAACGGTCTCTGTTCAACATCAGCTTCATTTTTTGTTGTCTTCTGTGTTAGCAAACTTGTGCAGACCACAGCTACAACTGAGTGGGCCTAAATTTATTAAAAAAAAAACCTGATCTGGGGGTCGGATTAAAATTTGCAGACAGCTGCATTCTGACACATTGTGTCATAGGGCTTAAAGGGTTAACCTGTAAACTCCCCAGCACAACCTTAGTGTGACCTTCAACTGTGTGAGTTTTCATTGATTTGTGCTGATGTGAGAATAGTGCTGGTAATAGTCCGGTGAGCAGCTGTCATGTGCCCTTCCCCCTGCACACTCCACCCAGGCAGATCCCTCGGCTAAACTTCACAGAGTATTTCTGAAGCAGACTATCTCCCATGTATTGCAAGTAAGAAAGTTCAGCCTCGAACAGTCCCGACCCGATTCTCCCATTTATGTCTGGAAACGGCATCTGTACTCCATAAAACCTGCAGCTTAATGATACTTTAGGTCAAAAGGAGTGAATCTTTCACGTCATTCCTCAAACCCTGATCTGGATCACAAAAAAAGGTGTATGAAGAAAATGTATATGCTGTTATCCTAACACACACACACATACACACACACTGCTCCAAGGCTCCAGGGGCCTCAAAGCTGACCTTTTCAGACTGACTGTAATGTAGATAACCTTACATTAACTGACAGGCAATCCATCCAGCAGCTGTGTGTGCATGTACAGTGTGTGTACAGTACGTGTACAGTGTAAGTGTGTGTTTTACCTTGGCAAGCAACATCTGTTGCTGAGCCTCTATTTGTTGCTGTTGTCTTGTGGCCATTTCCTGGAGCTCAGAGAGGGTCAGCTCCACACGGGGAACCTACACCAACACACAGGAGTTATACATTAATACAGTATGTACATAGAAACAGGCAGTGTTTTCCCACAGTTTCCATCCATTACACGTCGGACTGTTGCTGATGAGATGAAAACCCAAACAGTGACGGGAGATAAAGCACAGCTGCACACATATATCACCTCATATTTTAGGTCACAGATCAGCTTCACTGAGCCTCAGAAATGTTATTAGGCAGGCAGCTTATGGCCTTGGAAGAGTGTTATAGAGTGAATTATAGTTTGGGTTTGAAGAAAAAACAGCCAGAATCTTCCCTTTTTCCTTACAGCACACAGATATCAACATCTCTGGGGGGAAAAAAAAAATAAAAATCTAACCACACTAATCATTTGCCTTGTATTTTACGATCAGAGGAGTGTTATCTTCAGGACAAACATTTCTAGACACTGTGATAGAAATGTGTATGTTTGTGTGTATAGGTGAGGGTGGGGAAGGGGGAAGAATTTAATGTGTAGACAACAGCGGAAGGTTTCAACCCAGATACATCCTGCTATTGTGTACGTTTACTTATGAACACACAGACACGCACAACACACACTGCACCTGGTGTGGTATATTCATTTCCAGGTTGCAGTGAAGTCAGACAAGCTGGATACTACTATATCTTTGGCCAGTTTTGACAGCACTACTACAACAGCAGTATGGTCTGGCCTTACGGAGCAGATATTTTACCACCAGTGTGTGAATGACTGATTATGACATTCAACTTATAGCATAATCACTACATACCACATCTACTTAAGCCAGCCTAGGACAAAGAATATGAAGTTTTAGCCTGGGATTAAAAAATACTATCATACTGTTAAACCTCATACAGGCTTACAGCTTCGTTTTAGCTTAACCCCCAATCCAGAATAACACCAATCTATGAATGTCACCTAGAGTAAAATAAAACTTGCCTTTATAGCATCCATTACTCTCATTTGGGCTGGAACAAACTCAGCCTATTGTGCTGTAATTGTATTCCTATGTCAAGTTCATCTACAATCTGAAGCCTTTGCAAATGTCAAAATGACTCAAATTGTGTTCTTCAAAAACAGAAACCGTCTCATGGAAAATGGATACACAGGCCTTTCTTTATACTTGGTAAAGATGTACTTTACCCTGTCTCTCAAATCTGCTGAAATTTCCACCTTCGGCATCTTTCATTTTACGAGTCAATTTGTGACTGTGTGTGAATATAATTGTTTCCTATTTTTAACCACTAACAGATGAGCCTATCCCATCCGCCCATGTCATTGGGCGAGAATGCGTGTTGTGAATTTTTTTTGAAATTGTAAAACATAGTATAAACAATTTGTTTTAACTGCAGATGTTTTTATAATACTGTCTTTACCAGCTTTAATTAAATTGGCTAAAGCTGCCCACCTGAGAGTCACAGACGGACAGAATCCACTGCTTGTTTCTCAGTTATGCTTAGTTCATTTCATTACATCACCACGATTTATTTATTTCCTTGGTTAGCCAGCATGTATGTTCTGTGTATTAATTATAACGCATACAGTTCTATTAGGGCCAAGTATGAGCATCTAAATACAATCAGTAGGGGCCTAAGATGAAATCCTGAGGAATGCCAGAGTTAACAGGTTGTGGTGGGACAACTTCAAAAGCAGTAGAAATGAGCACGACCAGAATTGTAGTGCTTTTTCAAATATACATACAAAATTTGAGATGGTTATTGGTGTTAAATGATATACTCATGAACAGTTAATGAAAGAGAGATGTAGCTTGTGGGTCTAAAAAGTAAAGCCACTGCAGAAGAGCCTTAAAGCTCCATTCTTTCTAATAGCCAGCAGGGGATGGTTGCTCAGTGCTGCAAAAAGAACAAAAAGAAAGATTCTATAAAACTCAATGGGAAAATGACTCTGGGCTCTCCTGATCTGTGACTTTAGCAAACCCTTTCCAGATGAGTTTTTGGGCTCAATCACTAGTTTCAAGTCCAATTTAATAAAACATGATGTTCATTTTGTAAATGATGGTCCTCATTAGTGTCCAGATGCACGATAAAGCAGAGGGCGGGTAGACCTTGAGCATGCAGTGTCCCTTGGTTTCATCGTCATGTGGCCTTACTTGTGTCATCTGGTTTCATAAAGCTAAGATGGTGATGGCCAAAACGCTCAGCTCAAGGCTTCAGAAACCAGCAGTCACCAGTGGCTACATCCATCTTTATACACTGTCTATGGATACACTACTAAGTTTTAAAGGGTCAGTTTATCTATATTACGTGAACTAAAACAATTTTTACTTATGTAAGTTCTGAGATCATTGCAGTTTTTTGCAGATATCTACTTAAAACAATGAGTGGATTTTTTTTATGGTGCTCAAGGGAAAAAAAATCCCAAATCAATCTCTTTATCTGAATAATCTACAGTCTTCTGTGTAGTTCTGTGCTCTGCGAGAGCTACATTGGTGGCTATTTGACTTGAACTTGATTACTCACATTACTTCAGCTGTCTGAATGGGGGACTGCTCAGATTACTGGACACAGAAATTGAAGATTGAGGAGTCTGTTTTGTCATCTTTAATAGGTCTTGGATTAAGGGATGAGTGGCTTATATAAAAATTCAGTTTTGCCCAGTGATAAGACAAAAATAGTTTCCAAACCTTAAATTAGGGTAGCAGAGGACTGAGGCCACTGTCAATTCTGTTAAATGCCTGAAAAAGTATTCATATCTCAGTGGAGACTTTAGTACCGTGACTCAGGGAGGCGCTGATGAAAAACTCCATTACCCTGAACAGCGCCCTTGGGTTATGGCACAAAATATGAAATCAGTGAAACAAATTAAAATCATCGGCCATTTAACCACTCAGAGAGTGGAAGCTCTAACTCTGGCAGCACTATGCTAAATATCAGTATTAGTGATTAATGACCCTGACAGCCACGCTGTGGTATAGACAGCATCAGTTCCTTCAGTCTGACTTGCACAAGTCTACAAAAAACATAATGCACACATAGCATATTTCAGTATAATACATCATGTTTTAGACAATGACATTATGAACATTACACAGGTTTTCCAGTAAGCTGTGCCACATGTCATTAGCTAATTGCTGACCTTTGGGGTCCTGCAGATCTTCACTTTGATGTGAATTATAAAGAGTCTGCAGATACAAACTCATCTCCTGCTAGTATACTCAGGCCCTGTGCTGTCATCCTAAAGAAGACGTTGCTGAGTTTGTATTATTGGGATATGAGAAAACAATGCAACTAATGCTGCAGTGGTAAATAGATACATTAGCCAACGCATACAGTTCTATTAGCCAATCAGCATAAGACAATGACACTTTCAATGCTCTGTTAAGATTTTTTATATTTTTTTAAGCACTTTTAGTCTGATATCTTCATTTTTAGATGTATATAATGCATAAATGGAACGACAGGGTGGGGCTTGATTCAAGCAGCAAGAATTACAGGAGTTTTTGGTTACATAACCATGAAACCTGTTTAAAGGTACAGTGTGTAAAATCTCACCACTAGATGTCAGCAGATTGCAGATTGCAGTCAACTGAATTCTGTTTTCGTACCCCTCCCAATTCAAGCGCATAATCCTAGCTACAGTGGCTGCTACAGGACAAACAACTCTGGCCACCGCTCATCTGTAGTAAGTGTAGGCTGTCAGTCCGCTGTTTACCTCAGCTGGTGTCCACGTCTACTTACTCTGGAGGAGGGCTCTGCTGTTTTTGCCCGTGTTAGCTGCTGTTAGCCAGTGTTGGTGAAACTTTCTTTGAAGTGGATCTAACATTTTTGGAATTGGACACTCAGCGAATAAACCCTCATACGATGTGAGAATGTAATCAAACTATCAGTGGGAAAGTGTGGTTTTTAGGATGCCCGAGCCTAACATTAGCTAGCATAATGTTCACTTTTAACCAGCTGTTGATGTTGTTTAGCTGACTTGTTGTCAGCTGTCCGGAGACCAGAGGGCTGTCTAATCTGCTGACAATAAGTAAAACTGTCAGCAGATTATATTGTGACAATATCAGGAATAAATAAGCATGTTTATACACATTTTCGTGTCTTAGAGCCCTGACTTCAGTTCAGGAGATGAAGCTTGAGGAGGCGCTGAGGAGGAAATGAGGCAGGAGAGAGAACAGTGGTAGAGGACGCAGATGAAGAGGAGGAGGAAAAAGACATAATGAGAAAGATGATGAAAATAATCATGTACACATGTTAAATGGTCATAGTTTGAAATAGCTATTTGTGATCTTTAAATTAAAAGTAACTTTTAAGGCATACTATGTATGTGGCTGGTCTCTAGCCACAAATTAGGCGGAGCAGCGATGTCCATCTCGGCCACTGTATTCAAGATGGCAGGGCAACATGCCAGCTTGCACAAACTGGTGCCAGCTCCTATGTATTTTTAATGGATTAATTCTAAGTTTATGAGAATGCATCAATTTGTTGGAAGATGTAATTACACAGTAATCAATGTATATTTATGAGTATATTCATTAGAAATTACTTCTGTACCTTTAAGGATATAGTCAGACTAGGCACAGTTACCTTGTACCATGCCTGAGCCCGATACTCTCACCTCTCCACTGACCAGTAGCCCTGCACTCATACTGCACAACAAAATCCAACCTGAGTGTGCTTCGGTCTTTTGCTGTCCACATTTTAATCCACTGTTCTTTTCTCTGTCTTTCTTCTCAGTTCTTCTTTCTTTTAGTGCATGCCCTGTCTCTTTCTCATGAAGAAAAGTGCTCTAGCAGAGCATAGTGAGGTTCATGATTTTATGTATTTTCTGGCTTAATTGGGGCCATTTTTGGAAGAGGTGACACATTGGCCTTTAACATTCCTTATTGATTAATGAATGAGTTAACACAGCGATTTTCAACTGAGCTTCAGGGAGCAAGTTGTTGTTGCAGAAGCGTTGGAGTTCCATAGAGGTCCAACATGTGTGCCCAAGTTCAACTGAACCACACCTGGACCCACCTGTTCCAGTAAGCCAGGGCAGACCAGATGGATGGTCTGACTTTGGGGGGCAAACATGCTCAGGCACAGTACCGATCGCCTAAAGTGAGCACATCTTTCATTTTTATTCTGTTATAAAGCTGCATCCACACTGGAAGTGATGTGGCATCAGTTTGTTGGAAGATGTAATTACCATATACATACACAGTGAATGACATTTGGAGATTTCAAGCAACTACAGGCAAAATAACTGCTGATGACACAATGTGGGCGGGATCTGAGATAAACTTCTGTCAACTTCCAGGTGAGCAAATGAAGCAATCACCAAAGAGTGCAGGATACCACTGGTTGACATATGATCTGGTAGTAAATGCATTAGTGGGTTACCTAGGCAACCACAGCCTGCAGCTTCAAAGTGATGCACGTTGAGCAACTCGCTTCCAATGTGGTTGCAGTTTAATGCCCAGTCAGTCACCTGGATGAGTTCACCTGACATATATTTAGCCTACTGAAATTATTTTCCAGTGTACTTCAGCATGCTGCATGTATCACTTCGTCTAAAAAAAATCCAACTACAACCTGCAGGGAGGATCTTTTAGAGCTGGTTAGTTGGAATATTCTGTTGCAGATGATCTGTTTTAGTACAATTTTTCTGCAGTGTCTGATTGTTGTTCCATTTTTCATCTTATTTATTAAAGTATATTAACATCTTTTCAATCACAGCAGAGTGCTGAATAATACTATTTTAACTTTAAGCAAGAAAAGTTATTTGTAATTGTTTTGTTTTTATTGCTTTTGTATTATCAGTGTTTGCACAGGACTACGTGTGTGTTTTTGAAGATGTACTAAACTAGGACCCTGCAATGCATCAGCAGTTCTCACATTTTGGAGCTATCACAAATACATTTTGCAAGCATCTAGAAAAAGCTTTAAAGATCTGACTATGGTCGGTTTCAGAAAAAGCAAACATGATATGTATTGCACTGTAAACACCCTGTGCAGTTTTGCTGACTTCCTCAGTTTAAAAACCTCCATCTGCAAGATTGTCATTGGTCAGGCTGAGGATCACTTGTCAGTCAAAGCAGTGTGTGGGACTCTCTTTCTGGGATTTCCTGCCAGTGAAGTCCTCTAAGTGCTTCTGTTTCTATTTTTCTACTGATTCAAATGAGAACATGCATTCCAGCTACAGGAAAGTTAACAATTCACCTGACACTTAACACAGTGTCATGCTGCTCACGCTGATAACACACTGTAATACAGCCTGCAGACTGCGCTGCTGCGAGCCTCCCGCTGACGTTAACATGCAGTTCCTACCAGCATCCCGCTGTGCTGTATTTACCTGCAGGCTGTCCCATGTGATCCTGCAGGAGCGGACTTTAATTTTGCTGCATTGTCCTTCAACAGTAAATTCCTGCACCAGATCCACCTCATTCCACTCCATCCTCACAGCGTCTCAGAGACACGCCGGACCTTAATGGTTTTAGATAGAAAAGCGTTGCCAGAGGCTCGGACGAGAACCGCTTAAAGAGGAGGAAATGAGAGCGATCCTTATCACAACTTTCCCTCTCGTCCGCCTGGTGATGTGCTGAGATTTACGACACTCCCTCTCCCTCTCTCGCTCGGCCCACACACCCTCCCTTCTCCTCCTTTTTCTCTCTCTCTCATAAAAACTCTCGCTTATTAGTGTGTTCTCATGTGACATTTTAACAGAGAATAAATCCCACTGATGTGACACTGCTTTCAATTACTACAGTAAACATGAAAACACACAAATTGGTACAATAAGAGAGAAGGAAAGTCATTACCCTCCCTCCTTTTCTCTATTGTTTGATCTTTCTATATCACCCTCTTTTTCTGTTATTCTTCTTCTCTAGACTCTTTAACCTCAACCCTTCTCTTCATCTATTTATCTCTACCTCTCCTTCCCTTTTCTCCCTCCTTATTAAGCCCAATCTTTCTCCATATCTGTATTCTTTCATCTCTCTTTCTGTCAGTCCTTGTCATCTCTCTGCAGCTGGCTTTTTGCTGCAGCGACATCCTCTCTCTCTCTCTCTCTCCCCTGTCACACCTCCCTTTTTCTTTCTCCTACTTTCTCTCAGAAGGAAAATCACTGCACCACAGCCTGATGGGGCACTAGCTGCTCTCATCAACCTCTGCCTCCTGATCCAGATGTGGGTTATAAAGAAGATGAAGATGAATAATGGCTTTAGTAGTATGCATGGCACACACACACACACACACACACACACACACACACACTACAGTTAACAGCTGACTGCTGCTGCGTCATATTTTCATCCTCTCTTTCTCTGCCTTGCTGTCTGCAACACACATGCACATATACACTGACATGGGACTTAAATGCTGCATTACACATTTTCACTTTTCAGACAAACACACATCACACATCTTTTCTGTCATTCCTCTTGTTTTGGGTGAAGGCCTCTGTGGGTGTAAGTGGCCCTTGTGTGTGTGCTGGACTATGCAGATTATGTACAACTAACAACAGGACATGAATGTTATTTCTTTATAATGGATGGAAACTTTGTATTGTTTTCACTGCAACAGTTGCTTAACGGTTGATACAGATGCAGTATGCTTGAAGTTCTCAAGCTTTATTGCTCTTTGACATCAGAACTCTTACAACAACCCCCAGCTTGTTAAGGGAAATTATAGCCAACACATATTTTGCCAAAATAACACAAAAATCATTCTCACTCTCCATGGTGACATTTAGTCGTTTAGGTATGACAATTTTGCACAATTCCCGATAGAAAGAGCAAATAGTGTTACTTTTAACTGTTTAATAGTTAAAGGTAAGATCTTGCAACTAATCTAATTGTTACAAATCTGGACAAAGTTTTGCAAACTTAACTAAAGCATGTCCTGTTATTAGCTGAACTAATAGAGAAGATGATCAAAGTCAACTGAAAGCTCTGGGTGACTACAGATAATTTGGGAAACCTTTTGTAAAATACTTGGGTTTTCAAGGAAATGGAAATTTTGACCCCAGTATCTGCAAGCTACAATGGAAACACCAAAAAGAAGTGGCTGTTATCCAAGAGGCTGAGTCAGAAGATGGCATTTTGGTAACCCATTGCCTATCAATGAGTCCAGTGTGCAGCAACTTAGAGAAGAAGAGGATGAGTTTCACAGGAAACTGATTTAAATTCAACGGGGATAACCAAGGTCAGAGTTTAGTGTATTACTATTACTTTTAATGAAACATCAACATCAAATACATTCCAACTTTTTTTTTGTTGCAGCTTGCATTGCTTGCAACATATAAAATGTTGAGCTTAGGTCATACGAAGAATCATAAAACTCACAAGTTTTCCTTCTAAACGAATTGAAAGTGGAATTTGTAAAAGCAAACATTTCAGTAAATGGTAAAAAAAAAATGCTTAACACAAGCACTTCAATAATGACCTGCTGACCTTTGATGATTTTTATATGTTAAAAGATCCATATTTTGAAGCTGCTTTCGGATCAAAGCGAGCTGGTGCTTTATTTGGCTCCAGGATATATGTTTTGGCTGTAGAAACCCACTTTTTTCAACACTTAAGCAACACGTCGCTGTGCCAGTGCAGAGCCAGTTCTGTCTTGGTGCCTTTTCAGAACCAGCCCACATTTAGGGAATATTGAGAACAAAATATTTACTAGTAGAAGTTTGGGTAACTTCCATTAGTGAAAATCAGGACAGATATAATCTGTATGTTGAATCTACCAATGATTGATGAATGTATTGCAGTTGCAACTGTTATAGCCACAGACATCAGTGGATCAAACTTTGTGATGCTCTACTGGCACCAGACCTTTTTTTAACTTTTTTTGGTAAGAATGTGTGGATCCAGTTCTAGATTGGAAAAGGGCTATTTGAGGCCTGGACTCCTGATAGACAGAGGAGCTGCTTTCTCAGTCATAATCCAGGTGGATCACAGTGATCTGAGGGTGACTCTGAAGCTTCTGATGTGCTCTTTATGCTGTGCCATCTTTCCTTCTTCAAAAACTGATTAAAGGCTAAACTGTACATGTCTGGATGGCAGTAGAGAGAGTGATCTGGGTTTTGATCTCAACCATGTGGCTGTCACCTGCTTTGCTCAGTTGTCAGTCTCCTGACACACAGTTTTGTTGGGGTTCTTCAGTCTGATGATTTGACTCTATAACTGATGGGGCAGCCCTAGTTTAAGGTACAAAAAAATTGGGGTACTTTGATGACAGCAGAGGTGGCTTCTAGGCTTGGATAGTAGTATTTGGTGTCAGACAAACCTGGCAACACTGGCAGTGCAGGTTTTTCAGCTGTAAACTACTTTCTCATGGTGTGATCATGGCTGTAATCTGAAGCACATGGGGATATTTGACCTTCTTAGTGTGTGCGTACTGCCTTTCTCAGCAGTTCTCAAAGTTATGCATACAAACACACACATTGTTCTGATCATAGGTCCTTCCAGTAATAAAACCCATTCCCTGCCCGTCTGCTGTGCACCTCCAGTAAAAATATTTCTCTAAATCTACAATAACAGCCTTGAGACATTCCTGAAGCCCCGGCCGGACCAAAGGGGAAAACTCTGTTATCAGAACAGCTTCAGTAACCAACATTCACACAGCAGGGTGGCCTGATGGTTGCAAACATCCTGTAATTGAAAGATCTCATCTTTGAACTTCACTACAGACAGCTTGTCCATCATGTGACCCAACTGCATCCTTGGGCAAAGCAGTTAACAGTATTTAATTTAAGAGTATAGAAAGCTTTATCACAGCAGCACCTGGGCTTACTTACGTCACAGGTGGCGATTCAAGTCTGAGGACGTCCCTGACCCTGGACTTTGAAAGCATTCATCTTAATTTAAATCAACACAACCCATGACATGTGTGTTTGGTCAAGAGCACACAGACACACCTGAATTCTTAATATATCCCTCAGCAGTGCTCTCACATGCAGCTGGATGTGGTTGAGTTACACAGAGAAGGATGAGCAGACTGAATTCTGTGTGTTAACTCCAAGTGTGTGACAGCACTCGTGGTTACTCTAAAGGTCAGGGGCGAGGTTTATGAGAGGGTGTGCTGCAAAGGGAAAAGTCTAGAAAACACCAGCATTAAGAAGTAACATTTCTACTGATTTACTGAGCAACTAGCACCGTGTCAGTCGGATTCCTCCATAAAATGACACGAAACATATTCAGCTACCAAGAAATGATATGCTAACACCCCCCCCATTTAGCAGACTAGAAAGGAAATCATGAAAAGGCTAGGAGTCTACAGTCATGTTACCATCTCTGCTTTGAGCTAACATAACCATACTCATGATCTCATACTCACGTTCTAACTGACAAATCATTATCATATGGCTGTGAATGGGATCCAGAGGTTCTCTGTCAGATCCACCCTCTCATCCAAATATGGTCACATTCAGTTTCAAAAAACTCAAAATGCCAAACCTGAGCCACCAAAACAGTAGTCAACAGATCAACGAGTAATTATGACGCGTGGTACAGCCTATAGTTGGGGCTTGATTAAGTGACCCTTAAACCATAGTTAGCATACTTAGAGCACTGGGAGACTTCCCATGATGCACCCACACCCCCTAGATGGTTGGCTGATGGCTGCCCCTCCATGAACCTGGTTCTTCTGTTAAAAGGAAGTTCTTTGCTTTTCGTTGGGGTTCTCTCTCCATTATTGCAGGGTGTTCACATTCTGACTTAAAGCACCACGAGATGACTGCCATTTTGGACAAACACTATGTAAACAGAATAAACTGAAATAACACAATGACCATCTTTTATTTAGGGTTTATATGTCAGTCCTTCAAAGAGCACCACAGTTTGAGGACACAGAAGGCTCCCTGATGCAGGTAATGTTAGCATGAAAATTTGATTAAATAAACCCCAGCAGATTGTCCCGAGCAGCAGGGAAAACAGGCTGGCTGGGTGAGGAGGAAGCGTAGTCCTAAACAGAAGCCCCCGGTACACCACCAACCCATTCATGTCTCTAATCGTTTTTCCCCGCTCGGCGACACACCCGCCAAGGAACAAACTTTGGTTATTTGCTGGCTGTCTGAGTGGTGTCCAAAAAACAATGTGGGCTTTATAGATAATTGGGAAACTTTCTGGGGAAAACCTGGTCTTGTTAAGAGAGACGGTATCCATCCCACTTTGGATGGAGCAACTCTCATTTCTAGAAATCTGGCCGAATTTATTAAACCCCCCAAAATGTGACTATCCAGAGTTGAGACCAGGAAGCAGAGTTGCAGTCTTACATGCCTCTCTGCAGCGTCTCTCCTCCTGCCATCCCCCCAAAATCCCATCCCCATAGAGACTGTGTCTGCTCCCAGACCATCAAAAACCAAACCAAAAATCAGCAAAGAACAATTTAAGCATAAAAATTCACAGAGAAATAACAATATAGCATCCTCAACTGCACCAAAGAATAAAACTGTTAAATGTGGATTATTAGACATTAGGTCTCTCTCTTTTAAGTCCCTGTTAATAAACGATTTAATAATTGATCAACATATTGATTTACTCTGCCTTACAGAAACCTGGTTACAGCAGGATGATTATGTTTGTTTAAATGAATCAACACCCCCGAGTCATACT
>VUQS01036907.1:0-10313 GCA_015108495.1 Heterochromis multidens
TTTTGTCCCGTCTCCTTCCCCTCACCCCCAACCAGTCATGGCAGATGGCTGCCCCTCCCTGAGCCTGGTTCTGTCAGAGGTTTCTTCCTGTTGAAAGGGAGTTTTTCCTTCCCACTGTCAACAAGTGCTTGCTCATAGGGGGTCGTCTGATTGTTGGGGTTTTCTCTGTATTATTGTAGGGTCTTTACTTTACAATATAAAGTGCCTTGAGGTGACTGTTGTTGTGATTTGGCGATATATAAATAAAACTGAATTGAATGGAATTGATTTGAATGTACTGTGCTTTTTTATAGAATTTAACAGAGCAGTCACCCATGTGCACTCCCTCTGAAAATATGGAGAGTTTAATAGGCAGCATAAGCAGATTTAACATAAAGGAGGGTGAACCGTCAGCCCTTGCGGGTGAGTTTTTCTACACACAGGATGTTTTTTAAATCTGCTGATGAATCCCTGTTTTCTTATTCACCTGTTTTCTATGATTCTATAATTTTAATCCTTCTTGTGTGTTTGCAGAAAGTCTGTGCTCTTGTCAAAACTACTAACATCCTTGAATCAACTCAATTCAACCCTTTCAAAAGGTTTCTTCTTATTCCTCCATGTTTGCACATCCATATGAAATCTTAATTTGCAACTGTTTGTTCCAGAATCTGAACAAAGTGCAGATCTCTACATAACACACTCTGGATCTCAGGAATATGTGGGCATTCACAAGTTTGGGAAAGGGAGAGTGCGGCCTGGGAACCACAATAAAGGTACTTTGCATAAAGAGACATTCTTTTGTGAAATCATATCACCATAAATGTTTGGAGACAAATAATTATTTTGTCTTTCAATGTTTAGAGCAGCATTATGTAGGTTTGGTGCTCAGCAGACGCAAAGAGGATCCCTCCCAGAACAGAGTTTATGCCTTCTATAGGGAGAAAAACAAGGACACCCAACTGTACAATGAAATGTGGCTCCCTTTTGTGACCCAGGTTTGCATGGTAAGGCCAGAATGAGTGGGAGATTTGGACTGAATAAGTGTCAGTAACATTTATATGAAAAATAATAAAAAGAATTAGAAGGAATAATTGATCAGCTGTGCATTTCTTCTAGACAGATGTTGGTGGTCCTAAGAACAACCTGCAGTTTACCTGGACATCCCAGATGTATGCCAGACTCTTCTGTGGAGACCCAGAGAGAAGACAGCATTTCTCTGAGCTAGTAGATGTGGCCACTGTGCATGCAGACCGATGGCAGGATACTAAGATCTATGCACTCTTTAGAAATGAATGGTAGAACTCTATTATCATTGGTTTTGATTCTGCTGCTTTATCAAAGTAATAATAATGATAATATAGTTATAATTATTCTTTTTCTATGACTCAGTATTTGTGTAATTGAATCATGTGCTGTTTCCAAACACATAATCCTGCTGACTGGTTCAGCATCACATGAATAAAGTCACCCACAATGATAAAAGGACGCTTTTGTTTTTTTCCTCTGTAGTTTTTAAGCCAAGTTCTCTTCCTGTTTTTTGTTTGCTAATGTGTATGGTCAGCTGCTTTTTTTTTAACACTATTTAACCTTAGTCCGGTCATGTGACATATTGCTACAGATGTCTCAGACAAACCTGCTGAATATGTTTCTGTCTGCAGGGGAATGAGTGCTGTCTGTGTCTACACGATAGAAGACATCAACAAAATCTTCACAACCTCCTTGTTTAAAGGTTTCACAAGAGACGAAATGGACAGGCCGAGGACGGTATGGGAGATTTAAATTGTTCTGATGTGAAAAGTGTCACAACTGGTGCAATCACAAAAAGATTCCTGCAGTTCGTGGCCGACATCTTTCAAACCAAGTGCTTAATCATACTTGCAAAGCACAAATTGTTTTGTCTTTTTCTTAATATGTTTTAGCTTTAAGGTAAACACAGGTCTCATTAAGGTTGCCCTGTAACTCAAAAGGTGTTTAAAACAAGTAAAGTGGGAAAGGAAACCAGAGACAGGATTTTCTTCCAACTCACTGAGCTTATAACAGCATTTGAATTTTTAAGTGGTATCTCTGCCAGCATTATTAAAGTGCACATATGCAGCATGAGAAGAAAAGGCTTGATATCATCAAGGGATAAAGTGGGGCCTGGTGACTGTTCAGCTGGTGTTCAGCTATTCTAAGTTATGCACTTTTTCTTCTTCAGTGCGCTCCTGATAGCGCTAAGATACCAGTGGACATCCTGATGAAGATCGCCAAGACTTCCGAGATGCAGCAGTCGGTTCACCCTGTGGGCAACTCTGGCCTTCTTCTCTTTAATCACCACAAGTACACTCACATCCATGTTGACAGTTCACCGAACAAGAGAGGCAGTCACCACATCGTTATCTTCTTATCTTTAAGTAAGTAAAAGAAAAATCCAAATTAGAAAACATTAATGTTAAGAAGAATGTGCATGTGCTGTACTGTGTGTTTGTGTACATTTGACGATGAGCTGAAATAGAACATAATATTGAAGCAGTCATTACTGGTATATGGCTGGAAAAATAAGGTGTGCATCAGAACAGACTGAGTAGGACTGGGCTGTAAAGAGGAGGAATGATTTTCTAAAGGGGAAATGTAGCTGGGTGGTGTGACTTCCAAAACCAAAAACACAAATGTTTCCTAGGGTCTTCACACAAAGGTGACCTTTTACTCTAAATGCCACGTAGAAGTACGGGGGTGGTACATTTTGAATTTAATATCAAAATTCCCAGATTTAAACTTCCTCTTTTTTTTTTTCTTTTTTTTTTTACATCATCAGGCTTTTGGTTTTCATTTTACTGTAATTCCCCTCAAAACCAAACAGCATGTGGAACTATCTTGTGTTAATGCACGCTCTTTGTACTTTGACCTCGGTGACCACTAAGTCAGCCTTTTCTAAATATGACCAGGAGACTATTATCAGTTATGATGAGTCAAATGTGACACTCAAATGACTACCATACAGAGTTATGGATTGATGTGATCACAGTCACTTCTCTCATGGGTTTATACAAGTTCTGAAGACAAAAGGTAGTGTCATATAAGGTAACAAAACCTGAGAGAGTGGGATGGCTGAGGTGGGTTAGAGTGTTCAGATAGGGTGTAATATTTAGTCAACACACCTCCTCCTTTTTGTGGTTTTCCACAGACAATGGAGGGATTCATAAGGTACTGCAGAATAAAAGTCACACCTTTGTCATCGGTGAATATCAACCATTCGACCACGAAGCACACATCGTCAGCTTCATCCTTCACCCTGCCTCTGTGAGTAACAATGATGCCTACAAAGTCATTGCCCCCACCAAACCACAAAGGTGGGAGTGTTGATGCTTTACTCATATGGAATAAATGTTTTTTTGTGGACTAAAAGAAAACAATTGTACCTCCTAAAGAAGACCGTCAACCTTACAACTCTGAATGAATTTCAATCTTTTTTTTGCACTGAATTTTACTAAAAAGCCCAGTATATTAAGAAACTTTTCTGAAAATCATTGCAGAAAAAGCTGTATGTGAACAGTGGAAGTGAACTGGTCCAACTTGATGTAGCAAACTGTGCCCAGTATGGAAACACCTGCGAGGACTGTATCTTATCCAGAGATCCTTACTGTGGCTGGGATGGTGCCCACTGCACCCCTGAGACAAAGTAAGACCTCAGAGCTTTATGTAACTCAGACTTGCAATATATGAACAACAATTCTTCACAACCAAAGACTACATGAAGTAGCCTTAAGTTTTTGTAACAGTAAATTAAAAAAAAGTTGTTTAGTCACTATTTCTCACCATATGTGAGGTCTAACAGTTGTGTTGAATGCCATTCCTTCCCTATACATTAACAGAAATATGAAATTGTTCATTTTTACCCTCATGTTTAGCCATCTTCATTTCCTCTACTTTTGTTGATACATTTCTTTGCCCATTACTACTGCTGATGGTCAACAGCCAAAAGATCATGAAACCAGCATCAGGAATATTTACTAATACTAACATTACTAATACTAGTATTACCACCATGAGTTGTAAGATCATGTGCATTGTAAATACATGGTCATAGTCATAAAACCAATGCTCTGTATCATTCAAACACTCCTTAGGGTACCTTTTGATTCATACACAGATGTGACACCACAAGTTCATCCTAGCACACCCTGAAATGTGTACATAATTATGCAAGATCATTAGCTTGCTGTATTTCACTAGCCAACCTGACAAACCTTGCGAGATGATTCACTGAAAACTTTAACCAGAATGAAGCAACACTTAAAATAATGATGTGCTGTAAATCATGTTGTCACAGTATTTCAACACTCATTGACACTGAGAGCTGTTGTTTGTTCATCCTTCTGTAGCACAGCTCTACTGCTTTATGAAAGGCCAGTACTGTGTACCAACCTTTCAGCCTTTTCAAGCCCCGCTTATCTGGTTTACAACACCACAATGCCCTTAATTTCACTGGTATCAGCCAACAGGTGTTAGGCCTTACAACTGTTTAACGGACAAAATATTAACAACCTTTTCCATAAATAACCAAGACAATCATGAGTAGACATTTTAAATTATACATAAATTAAACAGCACACTGGACTAGTTTTTAAATTCAGCAACTAAACCCTTTTAAAGGAGAATTTATACCAAAAAATATAAGATAACATACATAAATTGAGTTTTATTTTATTCAAATAGTGACAGTTCACGTCAATAGTGATCTCAATGCATTTTATTTTGTATAGTCGTAGATCCTACAATATTACAGATAAAAGACCAGCAATTCCCTATAAGCACTTAACAGGGGAAAGGGAAAAAAAATATTTTGTTGGGAAAAAAAAACCTCTATTAGAAATAGGTTCAGGGATTCGGGTTTTATGTGAACATGAAGAGAAAAGATCAGCATCGAGAAATGACAAACAATATAGCAGCAAACTCTAGGCAGTTTAATAGGACCAGTAACCACAAATCAGGAGCATGAAGCCTCCAATTCAGAGTTACATCCAGCCAGGTGCCGAGAGGACAAACTAGGCAGAAACTATGAGAAAGAAAAGACTCAAAGTTAATCACATTCATATCACAGCCATGACTTATTCTCATATTCTAAAGTCAGCTTGAACCAACAAAACACAATGGATTTCATAGTACAAACTTAATATGGAATTAAAAGGCATCTTAGCTTTAGTCAAGTATAGGATACTGTGTATGTATTATTAGTTTTGGCAGCTAAACAGTTTCTGAGCTATGAGAATAAAAACACTGTGAGAACTGTTGTGCACAAGTGCTTACTTTAGTATGAGTGATGCATCAGTGATTGAATGCAAGGCTGTCTGCAGATGCCTGCAGACCCTCCAGTTTATTGTGGGTATGCAGGCTGTCTGCAGATGCTTGCAGACCCTCCAGTTTGTTGTGGGTATGCAGGCTGTCTGCAGATGCCTGCAGACCCTCCAGTTTGTGGTGAGTATGCAAACGTGTCTGTGCACACACAGGCAGACTCAAAGCAGACTGAGGAAAAACAAGAACAGTTCTCTGCACACCTTACAAGAATTGGTCTGCTCTGGTCCATTGGTCCATCTGGATCCTGATGGATATCTAGATTATTTTGTGATATTTTCTTGAGCATCAAGATGACATGCATTCATTTTTCCTTTTTTTCTATTTGATTAAGATATATATTTGTGAAGATATAATGTGAAATGTCCACATTGTCTCGCAATGTTAAAGAGTCCATCCAAAAATTCATGGATCCAGGCCTCACTCTGGTAACATTTTCATGTAAAGCCATCAACAAAATAAATGTTTGAGTGGTCCTTCTAACAAACACACAAATGAACGAATCACATAATCCTCCACCTTGGTGGAGGTAAAAAATACTTCTGTGTGGTCTATAGCCCTGCGTGCCTAATCCTGGTCTTATTGCATGGCTCACTGCTATTAATTATATTATTAATCTTATTATTAAGTACAGCAATTCAGAGCTGCCACTGTTAAAAAAAAGTTTCATACAACCCATTTTTATTAGAGCAACAAACTCTAAATGTTTGTTGCTCTGATAAAATGTGTGATATTTTTCACATTCAGCAGCTGTTATCTGTCAGGAAATGTAGGTTTTAAAAAAACCATACTATGTAAACTACAGAGGAAATTAGGTTTTTAAAAGAAGTCTGATGATAAAAACACACCTTAACAAGAAACTTTCTCATTCTAACTAGATGTGTTTACTTATACTTTCCCAGTATTTTTCTTCTGGCATGGCAGTTTGGAATTTCTGTAAATAATTTCTAGAGGAACTATATGGAACTGTATCATGTGTACTGGTATTGCTATTATTATTATGTTCTCACTTTCCAGCTCCAGATTTATTTCACAGAAATTTGATGAAGACTAACATTAGCTCTAAAAAGGGAAGGCTCATTTACCTGTAAATGGGAAGAAGCATTAGAGTGTAAAGGGAACAGAGCCAGTGAGTTAAAATTACATTTCACAATGCCTATTTTCTCAACCGACATGTGGAAACACAACCACACTGCATACAAAAGTACAGATACGGGTTTTTGCAGCTTTGTACATGCAGATGGGGTTTTTTTTGTTTGTTTGGTTTTTTTTTTCTTTTTATGTGGATGATGACTAACCACTAAGGATTTTTTTTTTTTTATGATTCAATATAATGAAATGACATTGACATCAGTCATAGTTTGCCCACACATGGGGAGAGCTGACTAACAAAGATAACTGAAGGCTGGGGCAGTAAACACCTTCCTCTTGTCAGTGAAGCCAAGGATAACAAATTTAGAAAAATTTAATAGTAAACTCCAAAAAACTCCAAACCATGTAGATGAGGATTCCCCCTTGCAGCAAATTTCTGATTGGGTACTGTACGGCTACGACATCATATACACCACCAAAAATTATGTTTTGTAATCAAAGATGTTTCAGTTAAAAAACAACATACACAGGTCTAAAGTTCCTGTGGGTTCCAGAAACATGTTAGTTTCTTAAATGTATTGTTAAAGGTAATGGTTCCATACAGCCTAATTTAGACATACATTATCTTTTGCAGGGGGACATGGCATGATGCTGCCACGGGGAACCTTGCCATCTGCAAAGAAGCCATTGGAAAAGGTATTTAAATACATTTCATTTTTACTTGATTATATAATGCCAATTCACACCTTTAGTAATCTCGGGACACTTTAAGGTGAAGACCCTACGTTGCAGATGAAAAACCCAAAGCTCAAATAATGCCCTATGAGCAATCATAGAAAGAATAATTTGACTATTTTGGGGGTATTTGGAAGTTTACTGGCCTGTATTGTTAACACAAGAATTACTGTATTAGATGTACAACAAAACAATACCATGCTGTCTACACAGGGCAGTTGCTTTAGTACTTGATTAGCTGTAAAGTGCCTGTAATTCAGTTAATGTTAATATAACATTAAAATCCACATGGTATACAGATCAACTCAGTGATCCCCCTTTTCTTATCTTTTGTGATGCTAGTTTAGAAGCTTAATACAACAGCTAAACACATGAATCTGTGAGGCCTGTTAGTGTTTTCAGTAACTGTTTTTAACTGTTCATATATTTATCAGATATTTAAGAATTGCACTATTGGCTTTATCATAAAATACACATTTATTATTGTTTATTCATTAGTCTAAACAATCTAAGATTAAATAACCACACACAAATATAATATTTTTACACCAGTATTTACTTTGGGGTTGTTAAGTTTGTATTTCTGCTCAGGGTGTTAGCAAAAGCCCCCTTTTTATTGTGGCCCAGGGGAGTGCTGCTTCCTGTACGAATGAGCAAGCCGTTACAGTCATTTCCAGCTAAATATGTTTGGTCTTGGTTCTACTGGAATAGGTTTGCACTATTCAAAATAATCCTTATTTAATTTATACTGGGATGTCATGCAACCCCTCAGTTCAGCTTCTCTCTGGACTGGTATAAAACTGACGAGATAATAAAGAAATCAGATCAGATCAGAGAAGCTTTATTAATCCCCAGAGGGAAATTGAGTTGTCATAACAGCATACATACAAAAACAACAAAGCAATCATATAAATATAAATATAAATATAAAAAGACACAGAGTATTAATACTAATGTTTCTGGGAATGCACGATGCCATAACTGTATTAATCAAACATATATGTAAATCATTGGTGATAGTTAACCAAAGTAAAAATAAAACTTTACATACTTGACTGCCCAAACAGCTGAGTAGATACAGTAGAGTATTAATGTGGGGAGAATGGCCTTAAAGGGAAGGCAGCTAAAACAGCTTGTTTTAAACACAGAATGTACTGCATAAAGGATAAGTAAAATATAAATAAGGATTATTTCTTATATTGGTGTGAATTATGCAAAGCTACTCTAGTAAAGTCAATACAAAGAAGTATGTTGCTGGAAACAAGCATAATACACTTATACATAATTATCCACTTTAAGGGAGGAAACCAGTCTCTTTTAACCTTATACAAGCCTATACAAAATATGCTTTGTAGATGTTTCTAGATGCAAGAGCAAGAGCATAAATGCCTGCACTGTTAGCTCTTGCTGGCTTTTGTGGCTTTCTGTTTCTAGCCTATGATGCTGCTTACTCAGACCAAAAAAACTAAAAAAGAAACCCACCAGCAACAACACAAACTCAGTCTACACACTAATATCAAACCATTCAAAAACAGCAATGACAAACTGTGTGTTTAAAAAATAAATTAATATACACATTGCACATTTCTGAGTGAGGAAGATTTGAATTCTTAAGTTCAGCACATATAGGTGGCATATTTCAGAATGCCTGCACAAGCAATGTAATACACGAACCATCCAGTAAATTGACGCAAACTGTAAATTTGGGACAGAATCCCAACCTATCTATCTGTATGGACAGATACCACAAGGGATAATAGTAATTTTAATTGTTCAGTAGGAGAGACAGGTCACATTGTATTCCTCCGTCTGCACGGGGATTGAAATGATGCACTCCAGACAACTTAACCTTTTACATTATTTTATAGGTCACATACTTGAAAGGGAACTTGAAAGCAAGATTTGTCTCTCCTTAGAATTGTACTGTATCTGCATCTGTATGGTACGAGGTCCTGCATCAGTCTCATCAGTGGTGTGCCAGTCTGCTCTGTGGTCAAATGCTATGCTTCTGTTTTAATCTTATCAACAGTTTGAGGTCACATTTATATAAGATGCTAAAAATATTTTTCTTTCTGCTGTGTCTCATTTTATTCCCCAACTTATAATTTTATGATTAAACACAATTACCTCATAAAAGTTTGGTAATTTACTTTAATACCATCTGTTTGTAATCCTCGTGTGCTTGTATCCACATGACACAGTTATTTGTTCTGGTGCTCTTTACACATGCTTCCACCCCCACAGCTGACAGACTTCCTCATTCACCCAAAAGGCTAAAAAAGAGAAGTTCCTTTTTTTTCTTTATGTTCTATAATTAACACCTGAAACACCTACACACTGTGAAATAAGAACAATTATATGAGTTTATTGCAGTGCAAAATAATTCAAATACACTTAGATATAGCATCTATTCTGCAATTTCTCTATTTCTTTTAATGCTACATCCTCCTTGGTCATGATATGATCATTTACCTTAAGTAAGGGAACCAGTTCGACTCATTTTTCCAGGAAGCTTGCTACACTCCACTTGAGATAAGAAACCAGACTGGTTTAAAATAAATAGACAACAAAACACACACTCGGCTGAAATGGATCTTCTTGTGTTCTTTCCACAGCATTAAAGTATAGCAGTCATGTTCCAAGTGCAGACAAGACTGTAGTCAGCATCCCTCTTCACTCAAAGCATTTCTTGGAATGCCCAATGTCATCCCGTCATGCTCAGTACAGTTGGCACCACCTTGAAAACTCTACATCCTGCATTTCGAGGGAGGATCAGTGCCTTTATCTGATCAACAGCATGGGCCCTGAGCAGGAAGGAACTTACACTTGTGTATCAGAGGAAATGGGTTACAGGAAAGTCCTGGTACAGTACCAATTACAGCTGGAGAACACGGCAGTGGGCTGCCAGTCAAAGCCAATGATCTGGGTTTGTCTAATGGTGGTTCTGATTAGGAGTTTGTCCTGCTAGTTCAATTACGTACAGGACCAATGTTTTATAAAAAAGCCATCATTCAATTTTTGCCAAAGAAATTTTAAAAAATTAAGTGTTCCTGTTTTGCATGTCTAAATCTGTTGATGCTTCATTCAACTTTGTGTCTATTTAAAAAAAAAAAAAAAAAAAAAAAAGAAAAATTTAATTTTTTTTTTTAAAAAAAATTTTTTTTTTTATAGAAAAA
>VUQS01036910.1:0-19359 GCA_015108495.1 Heterochromis multidens
CGTCGATGGTAAAATTTGTTTGTCTCACCCGTTCGTTTAGCAGCTGGCTCTGTGCCTTCTGGAGGATTTTTGTAGCTCGGAAGCCCTTAACAGAGGATCTCATCTGCAGACTTTTAGGAGTAATCCTGCTTTGTCTGCATCTGAGGCTGAATCTCAAATGGTTCCTGTAGTTTGCCATCTTACGTGCTGTTTGCTCATACTCACGTACTAGAAGGGTACATCTGTCACCATCTTACAATGCTGTGATTGCAGCCATTCCCCAATCTCTGTGAATGGTACTCATGGCCATTGATCAATGGTCATGACAATTTGCATACTATTGATCATGAAACTGACCAAATGGCCCATTGTTAGTCAGTGGTGCTGGTTTCGGTCATTATGCAATGTACTGTTTATAAGGCTGGGGAAGTCTGCAGTCAGCTGAGACTGAAGAAGTTACCAGTTGGCAACGAAACGTTTCTCCCACTAAAAAACGGCACGTCCAGATGAACAGATTCAACTTTTTGGGATTCTTTTACCTGGATTATTGAGCATGCATCAAGGGATCTGTCATCACATTTCTTTTAACCTTTATTTTTATTTTGCAAGAATGTCGTGGGCCAATCATATCAAAAATATACTTTTACACTTGAGTAAATGAACCCCTTTGGGAAAAAGGCCAAAATCTCTTTTTTGGGAGGGAGGACGTGCCAATTTCTTTCTCCAAAGTTTACGGAAATTACTTCAAAATGAAAGACACAAAAACGAGGACAATCAGGTGCAATTCTGGGATTTAAATTTTTGAAAGTGAGGTTTGTGAAAACAGACACTGAAAACTTGAATGACTTTTTATGTCTTTTTTACCACATATTTTCCACCATCAGATCTTTTTTCCATCATGGCTGAAAAACTGGTAACCCCTTCTACCCCAAGCTCCTGAAAGTGATAATCAGTTATTTTTACTGCCTCTAAAAGCGTGTAGGCGGAGCATAAAGACACAAAACACACCCCAGTGGCTACGTCCATCTTTTAAGTACAGTCTGTAGCTGAGGACCACATGCAGTCACACACCGTCACAGTGTGCGGTACAACAAAGACACGAGGTTAAAACATACATGACACATGACTACTGAGAGGATGGAGAACATGCAGTCAGCTGCCAGAACCACATCTGTCCAGCTGCAGCTGAAGGGGAGAAAGAACCTCTGTGAAAACTTTACACTGTGACTCTGAAGAATATGTATAAAATGAGGTGGATTTGTAGACATTTATGGGAGCTTGTTTGAATTCTGCGTTAGTTCATTCCTGCTGAACTTCTGTCTGTCATGGGTAAGGGCTCATACTACAGAAAGGATCACAGAGGGGTAATTTACCCCTGTGAGGTCTAATCCGGTCTGAAGGCAGCCATTAAAAAAGTTACTTGTACAGGATTTCTCAGAGTTAACCTTTAACAGCAGCAGTAGGTTTGTGCTGTGTGTGTGGGCTACCGTTAAAGTGTGTTTCAGAGATGAATCTCTGGCTGTTTCCTCTGGTCAGAGTCTCAGTGACGTCCAGCTGGCCGGTCTGAATCTGTCCTCGCGTCTGCTCCTGAAAATTCTCCTCCACCTCCTCTCCAAACACGTCCTCCACCTGTGCCAAGCCCTGACTGAACACAGCGAGGAGTCACCATTAGTTTAGGTAGTATTAATCCTGCTATGTGCACTGGTTTCTCGTTCTTATTCCACAGCTGCAGCTTCCTAATGCACAAGAACACGTCCTGAAATTTCTCTTTTTGATTGACAGATTGCCCAAAAATCAAAGATTAACAAAGAACACCACATTTCAGAAGCTGCAAACTGTTTAGTTTTAGATACAAACCAAATGATAAAGGATAAGTGTTTGGTGAAATACTGTGATTTACCCTGTTATGAATATTTGTCCTCCTTCTTGGCTGGCCAGCTCGTCACATGTCCGTTTCAAAGAAGGAGGAGGATATGAGTTGATTCCCTCTGAAATAATCACAGGACAAAAACAGTGATGGTAAAATATACTTTGGGGAAACTCTGCAGTAAGAAAGGGATACGAAGTGTGAACGTGTTTGAGCAGAAGTGTGAACAATTCACTAAAATGAACGTTTAAAAGAAACTCAAATCTGAAATTATAATACAGAAACATAAAGCACAGGTGTTCAGCTGAATCAGTGCACCTGTTTTTAATGTTATCTGTGCTTTGACTGCAGCAAGCCAGCAGTCTGAGTGTGCTCTTACTGTTGAGGGCGGAGAGGAAGACTCTGATGAAGCGCTGGGCGTAGCCCTGCTCGTCGGCCTTCAGCCTGCTGACTTGGATCAGGTGCTGCTGGATCGGCACGCTGGCCAGCTCCTCCACCTGCGTCCGGTTGTAACGTTCACCGACTGCCACTACAAACAGCGCCACCCCCTCACACTTGGCCTTCTGGGAGATGTAGTGCAGCTTGGCCTGGTCTCTGTAGGCCGTCTTGGTGCCCACCACAGTCAGTACAGCCTTCTTCCTGCGTGGCTGACGGGCCTTCAGCAGCACCTCCGTCAGGGTGTAGTCCAACATCTGTCCCAGCGCTGAAGAGCCACCCTGCTGCTGCATGTTCCCGATCATGTACCTCTTCATCTCGTCAACATTCTGGTAGGTCTGCAGGCCAAACTCCACCTTGGCGCTCTGTTGGACCAGACCCACTCGGGCCTGGTTGCCGGCTCGCTGTGGCTGAGGACTCACAGCCAGCTGCTCCACCACAGAGCTCAGCAGCTGCTGGGCACCAGTGTACTCATCGGCCTGCATCTCCCTGGAGCTGTCCAGCACCATGACCAGATCCACATCCACCTGCTGAGGCTGCACTGGTTCCTGGATGAAGGCGCACTCCTCTGAACGCCTGCAGGGGTCTGCAGAAACAGAGGCAACATCAGAAAGCTTGATGGTGATGACAGGAAGCTACAAAGGCTACACGTGAACCGGTTGGCGTTGTGTTTTTTCCTGGTTTTATGTCGTGTTTGTGCACATCAGATCCTGGAGTACCCAACAGGAACCAGGATGCTGTGGCACAGAAACATAAGCATTTAAAATAGACTCTAACTTCAGTAATTATTGAACTTCATGGCAACAGCATCATTCAGAATCTAACAGTGTCCTGTTACACACGGGTTCAAAGGTCAACAGGAAACACAGCGGTCATCTTCAGGGTAATTCTGAGCTTCTTTATTCCAGCAGACCAGAGGATTAGCTCAGTGTTTTCACCCTCAACAGTCCGTAAGCCATTATATCATTTATTATACGCATCACTGTGGACATTCAATCCCAAAAATATGTTCTTTGGCAAAAAGAGGGAAGGTCTGGAGCACAAAGACTGCAGCGTCTCATGTTTCATTTACAAGAACTGAGTCTGTATGCGTTCTGTTGATCCCTCCACTTTCAACTATAAAATAATTAAAGAAAGCTGAAAATTTGACAGAAATGTTAGTGCAGGATTTAAAACAATGCTCACCGTAACAGATGGCACAGTTCCTGACCTTACTGAGATCAGCAGCCTGCTGCTGTGGGCTCCGCAGCAACGTGAACACAAAGTTTCTCGAGTCGTCAACCTGACAGGAAACATCATTAAACACAGCTCCGACTACAAGATTAAACAGAAATCTACTCATTAAACATCATTACTGTAGTAATGACAGACACACTTTTTTAAACTTTTTTAAAGTTTCTGGCAGCCATGAAGTTTTTTGTCTGAGAGTCAAACAAGGAAAACCTTCTTGTTGTTGGCAGAGAAAAGATGTTTAGAGTGAAGGTCATCTCAGTTTGTGTTGAAGCATCAGCTTTTTGTCCTGGAGAGCCGTGTTTGGCTTCTTCTGACATCAAACACCCTCATCCAGATGTTCCCCAGATGCTCTTGTGTGAAAGAACTGAATTCAATTCAACTACAAATTTGTTGGTTTGATCTTAATAAATGAAAAGCAGAGAAGTCTTGGAGATTCACCATCCTTGGCTCAAGCTTTTGTTTGGAGAAACCTAATACCTGGTTGTGCCACCCTTGGCAGTAAGAACTGTAATCAAGCAGCAATGAGTCTTTCACATTGCTGTGGAGGAATTTGGTCCCACTCTTCTTTGCAGAATTGTTTGAATTCAGCCACATTGGAGAGGTTTCCAGATGTCAGTGACTTTGTTTCTCAGCTGCTTCTTTAGATCGTGGCATGATGTGCTGCTTTTTGAGATCTTTTTGTCCACTTCACTTTGTCAGACCTGAATTGAACTGAAATCTGTGCTGTGTGCTTTCAACTACACTTAGAAGTTTAGTCGTCTTTAAATTTGCATCTCAGCATCCACCCATAAAACTTCAACTGTCTCCTTCAAAGTTGTTTCTTCATCTTTGTGCACCTCTGTACAATCTAGTTTCAATATATAAATGTTAGTGGAGTAACTGAAGTTGTTCTCTTGGCTACAATGCAAAGACCAAACAGGACACCTCAGCAGAAGGTCCATAGTGTCCAAGGAAGGTGGTGCATCAGGTCATTAGCACAATCAGAAATGCTTTTGCTTTTATACATTCACAGGCTTGTGCACCATGAGTCCATCCCACACTGTCAGTGAGGAGTTCTACTGTAACATCCAAAGAAGAATCCAGCATAGTGCACAGGACAACAGCACTGCCTCATGATAAAGATTTGCCAAGGACCCATCTACAACTAGCTTCCAAAGGTGCAGAGGGAGACAACCTTGAAAGGCACTGTGGCCAAATTTGAGTTAAGGTTTGTGGTTTCTATGTTTTCTGGGTCATTTCTGACATTTTTGGGTCTACCTTAAAGTCTCCAACCAGTTGGGTACGTTAGAAAAACCTCACATTGTGTAGATGTCTATGCAGAGCAGGAGTGGACGTGTCTCAATCAAATGGACACGGTTGGTTAGGATAAAGGGCACAAAAATGATTCCAGCCAACCTTCGTCTAACAACTCCTGTTCTCCAGAGACTCTTAAAATTTTGATGAGTTTTAACGTTTTGTGGCATCGGTCGCTGTGTGTGCAGACTGTGACATTAACAGAAATCTGTTCATACTAGCTGATGTCTTCTCCTAAATGACTGGTGTTGGTGCAGAGAACCTTAAAAAGCAATAGGAGATGTAACGTAAAGAAAGTCACAATAGTGGAGTTTTCCCTTCTGACCTTTTTCCTCTAAGAGTTCTGAGCCTTCAGAAATCCATTTATGAACTGTGGGAAGAGACCTGCTCAGAGACTCTCGCCACTTTACTTATGTACCACTCAGATACATGACCTGTGAAAACCACACCAAGCACACTCCTCACCAGCAGTGATGACGTTCCTTGTCACCTCCAAGCAAAAGGGCGACAGAGGTAGCATAAATTAGGCTTTACTCAAGAACTTGAACTGACTCTTTGAGGTAAAGGAGCAGCACTTCTGTTTCAAGTTATCTTGGGCTGTCTCCTCACACTGTCTCTAAGACTTCCTGTAGAGGTAACATATCTTAGCTACTTCAATTCATGATCTGGTTCTTTCCAGAGAGTTTTGTCTTCAGGCTCAGCTCCCTCTTCATGCTTACTCACTACTCCAGTCCACCTGTCGGATTTCTTACTCAGTTTTCCATTTTCAGCGGGCATTGGGAAAAGTGCTGAGTTTAGCTTACACCAAATTTGGTCTGAGATACCTTTGGTCCTGTGTCAACATCCAGCCTGCCCCCTGCTTCAGACTGCAGGGAAAACAGTTAGTCTGAAGAGACTGACCACTCAGGGTTGACTCTGTCAGCATATGGATTAAAAAAAGTCTGGTAGCTACTGGTAAATGAAACCTACCTCCATCGCTCGACTAATATCCTGAGTGCTCCTCAGAGAGATGACCGCTGGGACAATGTTGAGGGCCCGGTACTGCATCATAGCAGTTAGAATGTCATTAGCTCCCTCTGTGGGCCCGCTAGAAAAGAAGACGGCCACCTTCCTCATCATCATTCCTGCTCTGACTCGTTTGAAGATGTTCTGACCCACAAAGCGCATGGTGGCGCCCAGTTGGCGTTTGTTGGATGTCCTCTCCAGGGCAATGTTCCTCACTGCTTCTATCAGCTGTGCCTTGCGGCGGTAGTCCTGGAAGCGGATCAGGTACTTGGTGTAGGTGTTGTATCCCACCACAGCGACACGAGCACCACTTGGACAGTTGCTCTCTGCAATGCTGACATCCTCCAGCAGGGACAGGAGGGCGGAGCGCTGCCTCTCGAAGGCCGCCAAGGTCACATCGTCAGACATGTCCAAACCGAACACCAGCTCGGTGGGGTAGGCTGGACACTCTGACTGATCTAATCAAGAAAGAAGAACTCGTGTTAACCTTTTCATGTCATCAGTGTCCTGGTTGGTACCAGGTTCAGATCTGCCTGTTTATATGGAATTTATACACATTTGGCATACCGAAAGGGAATTCTTACAACAGAAAAACGATGAAGTCGAAACAAATCTCAGAGAGGTGATTTGACAGGTAACATTTTCTAATTACACAAACTTTAGCGTTTAACACATGGCTAAAATGTACCGTAACCCTAACCCTCTGCCTAAGTGGTCCCCAGGTGATGTGGTGGATGTTAAGAGGCAAAGGTGAGCAGAGAAGTCACACCAGCATTAATTAAAGGGAAGTTGTAAGCTACCAGTTTATTCAGCATGAATATCTGCTGTTTGTGAACTTCAGACTGGAGAATTTGTGTTGACCTTCACAGATTTTCACATATGATTTGTATAATTTTTAAATACAATAACAATTACAAATTTGTTGCTTAGGCATTAAAACTTTGTACTCTTGGTTGCCATGGTGACGCCTCCCCACTTTCTCCACACAAAATATGTCCTTCTTAATAAAATATACTCCTAATGAAATGCATCACTTACAACTTCGTGCTCACGCACACGAGGAAAAAAACGTAACATTCGTGTCCATGAACACAAAACAGAGACTGTTTTTAGTGAGACTGGGCTGATAAATACGTCTGTGTAAGATCAGAAACACTGCAGCAAAAATGATGTTTCAATTTCACTTAATCACAAATATACATCAACGTCCAAGTTTCATATATTTTTTCTCTTTTGATAATGAAATCAGATTTTTGTCAGAACAAGCACAGGCAGCACCACTCACAAGCACCAAGTGCTGCCCCTCTGTAGGCTTCCAGAAGCTGGCCAAGCAGAAGAAAGTTGGCTTTAAGTGAGGGAGGGGAGGGGGGGTTAAAGCAAAATGAGCTAAAACGGCTCGTTTCAGATAGAGGATGAACTGTGTGGCTGCATAAATGTATCCTTATGTTTAACTGTGAATCAGTCAAAGCTACTCTCCAAGTACTCTAGTGGTGAGCAACAATAAAAGCATGGAGCTCCAAATGAGAAGAAATGTCTGTTTCCAGTACAGAGACCTCCAGGGTGGAGAGGGTTATCAGCGGTGATCGCTGGGCTGTTTGAAAACTCTCGGGGTTGAAAATATTCACAGCTGTTCTGTCAATATTTACAACACAGTCAGTTATTAAGACTCTTCTAAACATCTGCACCATGAACCCAGAGGCATGACTTAGCAAACAATCAGAAGAGGAGATATGTTTTCATCCAGATGGTTGGAAGTATTTTTTGTTGGTTAAGCCAGAATTTGTGACAAAATCTTGAAGATAAGAATCACAGAAGTGCAGTTCTTCCTGTCTCGTCACAGTCCATCTAATAACTGTTTAAATTTCTCATTCAAACAACAAATGTGAACCTCAAGGTGGCGCTACAGGAACAATTAGGAGGATTCATCCTGGTAAGGATGTGACCTTGTTGACTTATGACCAAACCTCAACCTGATGAAAAATGAAGTCAGCATAGAAACACCAAAACCTGCAGTTCCTCTAACATCCAGCAGAGGCTCCAGCAGTGAGTCAGTCCCCATAGACTCCCATGTTAAAACTTTACAGCAGAAATAAACATGTTTACAGACTGATACAAAAACTGTTTTGGTCTCTAGAGATTTGTTTTTATAACTTTAATTAACATTAATTAATTTATAACTAATTAACTTTATGACTTTGTTTGGATGTTAGTACTAATTAGCAACTGCTGCAAAATGTACAGCATGTTGATGAACTCCACCCCCTGGTGTAAATTTTGTTTTGGCTCCAAAATAAAAACAACATTGTTATTGTTATCCATTGTGCTGGATAAAATGCTAACACCGAGGCTTCAGATTGTGTGGCTATGTCCATCTTTGATATCCAGTCTGTGGATATGACTGGTTTTTACACAGCAGAGGTTTTGAACTGTACTTACCACGTTACCTGACTGTTAAAATGGAGATACGTACCAGCAGAGCAAGCTGTGAGGGAAGAAGGAAAAACAGAATTTAGAGAAGAGCAGGTTTTATCTGCTGAGATACTGTGAGGAGTTTCACTAGTGGAGTAAATGAACTCTTACCACAGTTGTCTCTGATGTAGGTGATCAGCTGACACTCCTGAGTCAAAAGAAAAGACCTCGTGTGTAAATACTGTGTTGCATTAATGTTTTCTTAATGAGGGTGAAGTCAGGTTTAAGGTGAACTTACAGTCATGCCTTTGCCTCCAGGAGAACCTCGGGGGCCCTGTGAACAGTATTTTATACTTAACTATTTTATGACAGCAAAACTTCATACTTTGGGAATTTTTTCACATTTGATGGCTTAAAACAAACAAATCCTTTTATAATGAAAATTATCAACTATAAATCATAATTATGTAATTAATTTATTAATAAACATAAACCTGGATTAGATTAGATGGGCATCAGAAAAATGCTGCATGAACGATGGATTAACAAATTAAATCATACAGGTTTTATATGGAGGTCAGTGGTCCTTAAAAACCACATGAAGAGTTTTAAAATAACACACAGACATTTTCTGTCAGTACCTAAATTGAGCGAGGAAACAGACCTTTATAAATGACTTTAATACCTTTGGGAACTGTTTTAAATGAACCTTTGGAGTCAATCTGGATCCAAGTTTTTTTTCATTATAACAGAGGACTACACTGGAGATTTGGAGTCATGTCCTCACAAAAACATATCAGTGTGAAAGGAGGGAATCAAATCTTAAAGTTCTTTCACAAACTAATCCAGATCCAGAGATCATTCTGGATCCAGGGGCTCTGTTCGTGCACGGTGGGGAGGGAATTTTCAGCCTATGTGAAGACCACCCTGAAATCTGAGGAGCTTTCCAAAACTTTTCTAAACCCAGAGAAGCTCTGACTCAGAGCAGAAATTCTGCCTGTTAGCAGAGCTGAAGAAGCCCTTTGTATAAATAAAGAGAACACGGCACAGTCCGGATCAACTCCCACACTCACCCTGTGTCCTGGATATCCGGGTTCTCCAGGAACTCCTGACTCTCCCGGCAAGCCAGAGTTACCCTACATCGACCGGATCAGAAACAAACGTCACTGACAGACTTAAAGACCGAGTTTTTTTTATTATTTATTTTATTTAAGCAGTGAACGCTCACCCCTCGGCCTCGGTTCCCTTTGCGTCCTGGATATCCTTTAGGTCCACGCAGACCGTCCTCACCCTGAAGACAGAAACATCACAGCTCATGATTTAATGCATCTCTGACATATCCAAACATGATCCCTCCAGCAAACGGTCAGATTGCTTTTTGAGCCCTCAGTGCTTCCTGACCACATCAGTCATTTCGAGAATAAATAAGAGCTTTCTTATCTCAGGCCTCCAAAAGCTTCTGGACAAACACCAGCGAGCAAAACTTAAATTATGTTTTGAGAAATTATTATTTATTTATTTATTATTTATTATTTATTAATGCAGCCTGTCTATGAAATCCTTTTAATGTATACAGTCCATCTAATGCAGTTATTTTAGCCCCAAACTCTGTGAGAGTTCAGCATTGCTCTTCTGTTGAACTTTTTAAAATGAAAATGAAAACTGCAACGTGTCTCCGTAGCAGGGTGTAAAAACTACAATACATCCAACTATTTGGCCACAACCATCAAAGTTTCTTGGCCTCTAATAAAGAAACAGTTATAATTCAAATCAAGCACATGGGTAATGTTCAGAGTCTAGTCAGTGTGGCCTACATCAGTCTATTCAGCACCAACCACTCAATCCGCTAAAGTGTCCAACATCTAACAGCAGCCCAAATATTTTGCAATAATTTAATTTCTCACAGCATTACCATCTTTAAGTTTCAGTGCGGCAGCATTTTTCAGTGTAATCCCTGAACTGCTGCGCTATCGTGCGGAATCTCACAGGGGCAGCAGATCTTCTTCCTCTGAGCCACAAAAACTACTGATGTCCAAAAGCAGCATGAGCGAGGCGCACCTGATGTTCATATGTTGCTCATTATTAGCTGATCAATTCAAATGATGTGAGAAAACAGAAAGGCAGAAAGGCTTACTCTCAGAGCAAACAGTGGAGCTGGGCCAGTTAAAGTTACTGAGCCGGCAGCACATGATTAATATCATTACATCTACTTTACTTCATTTGTTTTACAGTAAAAGCATCTAACCTCATCATTAGATTTCATCTTCTACAGTCAGTCAGGCAAAAAAAGCAGGATACAAATACACCTCCATTTAAATAATAAATGCTACGTTAATGAGTTTTAGTTGGTCTTTTATTTCTTTGTGTGGATGTATTTTCCTCATGTGGTTTCCTCTGATCCTCGACATCACTCTAAGAGCTGAACTCACTGAAGATGTTTTCAGATGTTGGACTTCTGTCGCTGGTTATTGTGAAAATATTCTAGCAGCCGGTCAATGCTTTAACTTCCTTCTCCCCCTCATGTTTGGAGTCCAAATTAGTATCTGATCCTAAATGTTCCCAACAGGCTGCCTTCATTTCCTCTTTGTATTTACTGTGCTTAATGTGAAAACAAGGCCGGATTTAATCTGATCTGCTGTCAGTGGAAAAGAGTGGACTCACCCGAAGACCAGGGTAACCAGGGAAACCAGGGTCTCCCTGCACAGAGATGGTAAGAAATGATTATTGCAGTAAAAATTTTCATTAATGTAAAACAGAACTTCATTAAATAGATAAGCAGAAGAAGATGGATGGATGGATGGGTTGATGCATGTACGGACAGACAAGTGAATGGATGGATTGACGGACGGACAGATGGAACAATGGACGAGTGGATGGATGGATGGATGGATGGATGGGTTGATGGATGGACGGATGGCTGGGTGGATGGGTTGATGGATGTACAGATGAATCACTGAGGTCAGCTTCACCTTTGCACCTCGAGGTCCTGCAGGTCCATAACCATCTCGGCCGTCCTGACCCTGAAACAGAGAACAGACAGTCACAGTCACTGAGATTTAAACTTTATAATCAAACTGTTTATCTGAACACAGAAGGCATCTCAGCTCCTTACTGGCATTCCTCTGGGTCCCTGCGGTCCTGGACCTCCCTTATCACCGGGATCTCCTGGTTGGCCCTTCAACAACAACAACAACAACAACAACAGTTAGTCTGTCATGGTGACTGAAGCTCATTTCCCCCTTCATACCAACTAGATTAGCCCTTCATTACAGAACAAGCATGGAAAGCATGGAAAAGAGGAATGAGAAGAAGTAGAATGTCACTATATGCAGATGATGCTCATATATTCTGTGGATGTAGACTAATAACCAAGCTAGCTAGCATTAGCTAATAATTCCACACTCTTTTCCAAATATGATCACTTCTGGTTCCCAGAAACCAATGTGACCAAAAGGCTTCAAAATGAAAGTCCAAAACCAGTGGATGACATCATGATGGCTACGTCCACCTTTTATCCATATACAGTATGTATATGTATATGTATCATCATCTTCCTGCCTGCAGGCTCTGCTGGATGGAAACTATGGAGGATGTAATCTGTCAGCAGGAACATTTGCAAAAAAGCAAACAAACAGATGATGTGCTGTTTACAATTTTCTTATTTTTAAGGTTTGGAGAATGTGCCAAAGATTCTGAGCTGAGCCATATTTAATTTGTTCATCCAACCCTTCAGATTACTTATGAGCTGCTTTCACAAAATACGATATAAGTTTTTGACCTGATCTGATGTAAAGCTGTGATGTTTGCTTTATTAGAGGTTAAATAATGAGGTGATGATGTCACGCACCTTCTGTCCATTATCACCAATTCGTCCGGGCAATCCTGGGCCTCCAGCCGGACCAGGTTCACCCTGCAGGAAAAACCAACAGAAACAAGCAGCAAAGTCAGAGCACCACACAGTGCTCCTTTATCTGATCGTACCTGAACACATCGTGGACAGTAAGGTTTAAAAACAGCACAGACAGCATCGGTCTGTGAGCCTCTCGGATAAATCACACCTTTAACGATGCTTATTCAAACAGGTGAAGAGTAAACATGGACGCCGCTGAGACAGAAACCTGTGAGCTGTGAAGTGATAAATCTGAGCTGCTATCTGAACATTTATTGGAAGCTCCTGTTGGTACTAAATCTCTGCTCAGCAGCTCCTCAGTGACTTTTAATGAGCTGCAGATTGTCTCTGAGCTCCAAAGAGGAAAAGGTTTGATAACATTTAACTGGAAGCCAGCTCCTTTCCTATTAAAATGAGAAACGGACGTTTGAGCTTTGAAGTAGCTCTGGGCAATGGACAAACTCGACTTGGACCAATGTACTCTCAGTATTTTTGTTGGCTTTGTGCAGCTCTGTCACACTGAAAATAAAAACCTTTCTTTCATATTTCCAGGAGTGACATTCAGAAGAAAACGAGCAGATGTGGTGATAAAAACATGACAGCTGACTGCATATGGAACTAAACTCTGATATCCGGATCACTTTGGTTCTGTTTACAGTAATATTTCCTCCAAGCAGAAAATGCGCTGACCTCTGATTAGACGTGTTGTTGCTCACTGACAGATTCAGAGAAAATATCTCTGCATGAAATCTGCTGCTGTTTCAGAGCCAAATAAGGTAAACAACACATCTTAAAGGCTCCTTGAGCTTTGGGGCCAAAAACAGCCCCATACACACCATTCTTAAAGATTCAGTTCACCCCAAAATCAGATGTGCATGTTTTCCTCTGGCCTGCTGTCCAGTGTTACAGATGACGGCTTCAGTAAAATAGAACTGCATGGCACTCGCTGTAAAGTGCTCAAAGCACCAAAAAATACATTTGAAAAACTCAGCAGGATTGTCTCTTTGCTGACCTGGTTACACACAAAAAAATCTAATTTATTTTTATTATATTCCATTTCCATTTTCCTGCTATTTCTATTGACTACTCAAAGCTCTTTAAACTACACAGTTCATAAAAAACTAAATAAATGAATATATAAATTAGAAAAATGAAAATTAAAGTCTACAATTATTACATTACATATAGATTTTTTTATTTACTTAGACTTTGGCAGTTTCGGTCCACCGTACCTGCCAAGCTGAGCACTAATGTCAGTTGGCTGCATGATCCTTTTGGTTGGCGGATGTATACACAGAAAGAAAATAGTTCCTATATAAAACTGCTCACAACAAGGGTTGTAGATTAGTTTTTGGGTCATGAGTCCTGAGAACAGACATTACTTATGACTTTTTGGCATAAGACAAGTTCCCTTTACTTCCATTACCTTGAAGAGAAAGCAGACATCTCTACAGCTAACATCTCCATAACTGATTAAAAAGCACCGCAGGCCAGAGGAAGAGGAGCCGCAGGATAAACTGATTTGGGGTGAACTGTAACGTTATACATTACCCTTCCTGTTGTGCTCTGAGGATAATTAATTCTCCATCATGCTGTAATGAACACTGCAGCCTCTGAGGGGCATAAGCAGCACTTGAGACCGTTCATTATTGTTGGCGGTAAATTTTATGTTCTCGTTTAACACGTTGGAAAGAATCCTGTGAGCAATTTTCAGATTTAAACAACCTCCCTGTGGAGCTCATAAACAAAGTGACATCGAGGTGTAGGCGACTGAAATACAACGATTCCAACTTGTAACAAATAAAAGAAGAAAATCTAACAACACAACCTAATTTTTTTTAAGATGTGCAGGTTCTAAGCTCCCAACCAGAGCAGACATCACAAGCAGCTTCAGGAAAGGACAATACCAGGCTGCAGACACATGAGGCCCAGATGTTGGCAGCAGCAGCAGCAGCATCAGCTATCAGACTCTCAGGATTTATGAAACGCAGTGATTAAGGTGTCAAATGTGACAACCGCAAAATGAGCCCACAGCAAAATGAGCCTGCCCTTGTTCAGCCGGGCGTTAACGATGATGAAGAAATTAAAACCTCAGCATCTCCCGAGACTCACAAACGAGGCTGTGGTTTTGGAAATCGACTCTTGTTTTGTTGCATCTCCTGACTCTTCAGCTTTCATAGATGTGTTTATTTATTAAAGGGCAGATTCACTTTTGTTTTTTCAGTCATAACGCCAGAGTCTTCATGTGTTGGATAGGAGCACACTCCATAGTCCACAGTTTAGGACTTCAGTCTTCAACACGTGATCTAAAGTGAATCTGAGGCTTCAGCAGCCTCAGTTACACAAAACAAGTTTTTCCAAAGGTCTTTAACGCACATCAGGAGCTATTTTTATGAAAATCACATTCAAAGTGTCAGGAATGAACAGCCTGAGGCTCCGTGGATAAGAATCATGTTTGTACCACAAAGTCAGAGTGAGAGAAATTTAGACTTCCAGAATGAAAAGCAGTCTTATAACAGGAGCTGATGCACTCTGATCTGCAGTTTTAGAAGAGAAATAAAATGACAGCAATAAAATACAATAAATGCTTCATCAGTGTTTTCTGTAGCAGCTCTGGGTGGCCTCATCATTCTGGCCCTTTGGAGAGTAAAAAAAACACATTAGGACAGCTTTTCTGTACTTTGCATCAGTCAGGTGGAAACAGTTAAACTAATATGGAGAAAAAGTCCCCAAAAATCCTGAAGATGTTTTACAGTTAGCACACCTCCGAAGAGGAAAGATTGGTGCTCCAGCAGCAGCAGGGGACCCTGAGTTCAGATCTTTCATGTTTTCAGAGTCATGAATGAACATCCTCTGGTCCTCTGTCTGAGCCTGGTCCGTCCTGTTGCAGCACCAGGCTGGATTCAGTGAGCTCTTTAGAACGACCTGTTCTTTTACAGATGTTTGTACAGACTGCACGGCTCAGGGCTGGATTTATACACCTGTGGCGATGGGACTGAACACACCTGAACTTTGGTCCATGTTGTGTCTGTTGTTGAGCAGCTGTGAGAATCAGTGTAATGAGAACAAAGCTGATGAAACTACCGGTGTCAGATACATGTGGTTACAGCTAACTGGCTACGTGAGGCCACGTCATGGTTTTAGGATTTCTTTTTTTAACAGCTGATGAGCTGACCTGAGGTCCGGGAAGGCCGATGATTCCTCTCTGCCCAGGCTGACCTCTGACCCCTCTGGGACCCTGCAGAGACAGGGTTGAGGACAATGCTTTAAAACATGTTAGCAGCAGCAAGTAGACATTAAGTTTGACTTTTTTTCTTGCTGCTGCTACAATTTTCCAAAATGATGGAAGAAAACAACGCTCCTGTAACTTTGTGAGTCTGCCCTGACGGCTCACCTGTGGACCAGAAGCACCTGGACTGCCTTCTAGTCCTGGATCTCCAGGCGGTCCAGCTGCACCCTGCAGAAAACACACACACAGGGCTTAAAAGGTGTGTTTGAGTGTTTGCTGGTGTGTACAGCAGCTCTGAATGTTGTTCATGTCCTACCTGCTCACCCGGAGGCCCTCGTCTTCCATTTGGACCCTGAACAGCAGGTAAAGAGAATTACAGATATGTGATCAATAAACTATCAGCTGTCACAGCGTTGTTGATTTAATATGCTATCACATTACAGGCGTTCCTATTTCTGCCCCGCTGGATTATGGGATGCTGCTCTGTGATTTCACTGGATCTGAATTTCAACCTGTTACTGGACATTTGAGGTTGGAGTGGGGAACCAATAAGAAGTCTGATTTAAAAATTATTCCACCAAAAAAAAAAAAAACTCAGGACCAGGAAGAGATGCTTCACACCAGTAAGGATTGAAAGATGGCGAGCTGGGAGACCTGAAAATGCCACATAAGATATTTTCTTTTTATTGTCTGTGCATTTGATTCACTGATCTCCTTATTGATTTCCTTAACCTGATTCAGGAGAAACTTCCAGAATCAAAGACTTCCATCCATCCAGGACGGATTATTACTGTAATAATTAACTGAGATCAGTGCCTGCAGTGCTGATTTTCACCAGTCATTTTTAATATTGTTCTATTAATATTTTTCAGCAAGCGGGTTCATTTTTCTTGATGGGATTGTTTATTCTTGAGATGGTTACAGAAACTTCAAGATATTAAAAAATAAAATCTTAAATTTAATGAGAACTTTCACTACACGGAGGTTTCAGTGAATAAGAGTCAAGTCGGGAAGTTTGATAAGAAGATGAATCCTGTAGGAATGCTGAGCTAACGCTCGTTCACATGTTTAAATGTCTCATGTTGGACTCGCTGCCCCATCTTGTGGTTCAAAGTGGTATTGCACAAGAGTGCAGCCCAGCATTATTTTAACTTCAGCTGATATCTCTGCAACACAACACACAGACATGTGGGACGTGTTGTTAAAGCTGCTGTTTCTTTTTAGGTTTTATACTCATCAAAAAAGGTGTTTTTACAAAAGTAACTGTAATAATCCTGGAAATGCTTCCTTAATTAAAATGGATCTGACCTTCCTGAGTGGCGCTCTGAGTCTGAGGTATTTGTGTTACTTCACTGTGAAGTGACTGATGGGAGGGCCAGAGTTACCCATGTGCTCTTGTTTCATTGAAAACAATCAGCGAGTTCTGCCTGTAGCTATGTTCTCCTGTGGTTCAGAGCTCATCATACTGCACGCTGATGAGACCAAATAAAAAAGCTCACCGGGTTTCCAAAGACTCCAGACTCACCGGGCCGGCCGTCCTGCCCGGGTGTACCCTGTGGATTTGAACACATCACATTTCAGTGCAGGGATATGAGACAACGATGGCACCAAAACACTCTTTTAAAAAGACGTGCACACAGAGCAGGAATCTGTAATATCAGTTCCCTGCTAAAGAAAACCTCAAAGCCTCTGAGCTTTTTTTAGATGAGGGTTTTATGAATTGAGGTTTTATTTTGAAATTGCATATCTGTACTGTCAATCAGAAAAATTAGGTCATGTCCAAACAGGACGTCACCAGGCTGCCACTCAAACATAGAAAAAAAAGGAGTGACTCTGCAGATGTTTTCTACTCAAACTTGTGCTTCAGTCAGCAGGAGTCCTCCAGTGTCTGGAGCTGTGATGGTCACGCTCTGCTGCTCTTCATCTCTGCTTCTGTCTGAACACATATTCACTCTGTGATGTCTCTCACCGGTAGTCCGGAGTTTCCCAGGTCTCCTTTGACTCCTGGGGAGGTGTTGTCGGCCCCCGGTTCTCCCTGTCAGACCAAACATGAAGCCACAGATTAAACTCAGTCAGTCAGCCCTCAGAGATTAACAGCTTCCAGCTGTGGTCCAGCTGTGGTCCAGCTGTGTCTAACTCACTCAAACATTTATTAATAACTTTCTGTGACTGCAGACAGCACATTAAAAGTCTCTCGGGCTAAATTTACAAACAGATTTGAAGTTTCATCATCAGAAAACAGTTCATTTAATGCTACTTCCACCTATTGACAGTTTTAAGACTTAAGATGTAAGACTTTAATACCAACTGAGGCCTTTTGATTTTTCCATGAATTAATTTGTTTTTAGCAGTTTGTAAGGATCCTGCAGGAGCAGCACAGAGTGAGGAGCTGTTTAGTTTCACTGTGAACTGTCTGTAAAATTCAAAAAGAAGAACAGATTCATCTGAAACTTGCAGGTTGGTGGAGATTGAGTTTGTTTGTGTCTGTCACTGCTGGAGTTCACAGAACCAACAGCTAACAGCTCCTTGTGTTCCTGCATCATTTTCCTTCTCATCACGCTGTGAGAACAGAAACCTGAACACTTTTATCTTTTAAACCTTCTCTCTGGGTTTTGTTTGTGCTTTTCAGATGCCGGCCCTCATTTCTCCACGACGCTGCACAAACATGACAAACACACAGTGTTTCACAATCACGCTGCTAATTTTTACCGTCTGCTTTTTATGCATATTTTACACCACTGATTAATACATTCCTGTTTGATCAACAAACTGTAAACTGAGTTCTGGGTTTCTGCTGTTTGATCACAGTTTGCTAATAAAAAGGGTGACATTAAAGTTCAAAGCTTTGCCTCAATAAATACAGGAAATAATAAGAATAAAAGTAAGAGAAAGGAGGAGGAGGAGGAGGAGAGGAAGGGAATGAGGAAAAGAAGGACAGGAGGAAGATGACACTGTGATGGTTCTGTTTGGAAAGGAAACGCTGACACTCACCGGATCTCCTCTCAGTCCGTGTTGTCCTTTCAGCCCCGGCTCCCCGCGGATTCCTGGGATACCCTGAGGACGACAGTTCAGCCCCTCAGTGAAACCAACCAGAGGTCAGAGGTCAACACCCTCCCTGACCTCAACCTTACCCTAATGTCTAAAAGGGTCATAACACCTCTGAACCACAGCGGAGGTTTGTTCCATACAAACACTAAAAGAACAACAACACACACACACACACACACACACACACACACACACACACACACACACACGCGGGAACAATACCACAAATCATGATGACGAACAAATAAGTAATCACCAAAGATAACACTGTAAGTACACGTGTGCTGCAATTTTAATATGAACATGTTGAAACTGAGAAGTCTCTGTATGTGACAAACTACGGAGTCCCTGCAGTGCCAAATTTTTAAAAATGTGAATAAATGACTAGTGAAGCTAGCAGCACTACTCTTCATATTAATGATATAAGAACATTTATACATAAAAATATATATCAATTTGTTTAAATTATTTTTAAATGACTACTTTATTGTTACTTTGGTGAACCTAAAGTATAAACCTGTTAAACTTTTTTAACTTAAGATACTTTGTGTTTTTAGAAATAGTAATAAACGACAACATAAAAGGCTAATTTAATGATTTAAACACATAGAAAACCTTGTGTTTATTTATTTGATTTTAATAGAACAAAGGTCATATATCACCTGTGTAAACTGAACATTTCCTTTTAGTTTAATAATTTCATGGTGACTCATTTTGAATGTTAATAATTTTTTGGATGTAGAACAGCTTAAAAACACCTTCTGAACCTCTCACAGTGTTAACTGAGGTACATGTTTGATAAAAACATAGTGACACACACTCTCACACACACACACAGACACACACACAACACACACACACACACACACACACACACACACACACACACAACACACACACACACACAAAGACACAGACACAGACACACACACAGAGACACAGAGACACAGACACAGACACACACACAGACAC
>VUQS01036913.1:7942-20130 GCA_015108495.1 Heterochromis multidens
AAACCCCCACGGAAAAAAAAAAAAAAAATTTCAATTAAAAAAAAAAAATTTTTCCCCCAAAAAAAAAAAAAACCCCCCCAAAAAAAAAAAAAAAAAAAAAATCAGTAGATTGTCCTGTCCAAATAGATATTTATTTATTTCCAGATGGTACTTAAATTATAACTGAGAAAATCATTTTGTTAAATATGTGGATACCTACTCTACCTACCTACTGGCCTGGAAGAGTCTGATAATTCAGGTTAAAATATACTATGAGGCAAAGCATGCATATATTATATCATATATCAATATATCAGAAATTGTCACTAGTTGTCTTTTGCAATGTGAAGCTTTTTTATTAATGTGTGGTCAAATATGGGACTTTGCAAGAGTGCTGGACTTTTTTTTAAATATTTTAACTAGCCAATACTCAGACATTTTTTGATGTATCTGTCCCAGATTACAGATCCTGATTCATGCTGATGGTAAGAAAGACCAGTGAAAATTTCAGGCTTTTATCTTTAATAGTTTTTGAGATATTCATGTTCAAACATTGCTGCAGATTTTAATGTGCGAAAAAAATGGTTTGAAAGTGGGTCGATGGACCATTTTTCAAAAAAATATATCTTGAAACGCATTTTATGTATGAAGCTAAAATTTCACAGCAATCATTATATATGTTCAAACTTTGTACCATAAAACCTTTATGCAAATTGGAGATGGTCAAGCAGAAAAATTTGGCTGATTTGAAATGGAATGACCGTTACGAGAACATACAGTATTTGTCCTAGCTTCTTAATTGCAAAATGCAAGTGAAACTCAGTAGCCACAGATGAGAAAAAAACACTCAGGGATATAGATGAGGTAAAAAAAAAGTTGGATATCTATTGTAATACTATGCTTTGTGCGATTTTGCACATGCGTATGTGTGCATAGGTTTGTGTGCTGCATATCTAAGTGAGTGACAAAAGGTGAACAAATTAGCAGTTCTTACATGCGGTTTGGCAGAGGGAGGTTTAGAAGAGCCTTGAACATCAGCAGCTACTGATGAAGAGCTTGGAAGTGCTTGAAACAGTGTTTGATTTTCCACGCAAAGTCCCTGTGGCTCAGCTCAATTGTGTAGAGATTTGGATTCAGCACCTTTGAGGTGAGCATTTCAAAAAGAGGCAGTTCAACTCCATCGCATCAATAGTCGCTTACAAGAAGTTTTTTGAGATGAAACACATATAACGATACAGTGCTGTCTTTAAGGATAAGTTTGGGGATTGTGATATTAAGAAACTTTTGATCAGAAAAGGTGAGGCTTACAGCTGTATCAAAATAATGAGTGAGGAGCGCCTTTTAAAGAGGTTCAGACAGGGCGTGTGACAAGTGATGACTCAGTACACAGTTTTAAGTCAATTAAATCTCACTCACCTTTGTTGTAGATGTCTGTTAAACCTCTGATACTCAGACAAAAATAGTAATGTTTTTCAAGAACACTTTGGAGTCCAGTGACTTTAATAGGGGGGAATGTAGAAAATAAATGGTTGTTGCATCTAGGAAAAAAGAAGAGAAAACTAAGTCATTAACTGCTGAATAAAGAATACATTTTATGTTACTGACTAGGCTTAAACAAAAGGAAGGTACGTGTAGGTAGTTTAGTTTGAAACATTCCACTCTTTACCTTTAAAATCGACAAGGTGTCACTGGGACAGACTTCAGTCTGTCTTCAATCTAACATTTTTAGTTTATGATTATTATACAGTATCCAGTCACGGTTTAAGTCCTTACCAGGTCTTAAAATTAGGTAAATACAACCTTAGATGGACAACAACACAAGCACATATTATAATGTATCCTTATTTATTTAACAAAAACCAAGTCAAAATGCAGAAGTAGTGTTTGAAACAATAAGTACACCCAAGCTTGTAGAACCACTTTTAGCAGCAATAACTTGAACTAACTTGAAGCAGTGTTGGGGTCGTTGTTAAAAAAAAAAGTATTGTATTACACATTACTCGTTACTTTTCTTAAAAGTAAAACAGTGCATTACTTAATTCGTTACACAAAAGTAATTAATGTAACACTAAAAAAAAGTAATTTGTCACACTACATGTTGCATTACTTTCGGTTTACTCTGTAACATGACCTGAAATGCATTGTCACATCATTATCAGTTAACAATATAAACCTGAGGCTACAGTCCCACACACCAATACACATAACCCTATCCTAATGAGGGCATGCATACAATGTTCCTATTAGTATTTATGTATGAACACAAAACCAAAAACAAAATGCAAAGTTGAAATCCAGCCCAAAGAGACTCCAAAGCAATCGCCACAGTGATTCTACTGTAAAAATGTGTACAGATACAAATTGAGGCTACAACGCTACAAGCCTGACTGCTCATCACAGTTGTTGTTTCCTGTTGAAGATCAGGCTCTGGCTTCTGGGCTGGGGTCAGCATACACTCACCTTTAACGTCACTCTGGGTTCTTTGCTAGCTTTGTGTTACCATGTTGTCTGTGCAGATGGTTGCAAAGAGCCAAAGTTGTGTTAGCAGTGGACGCAGTTTGCACTTTACCATCGCACTCTTGTCCTTTCATGCAATAAAAATAAAAGTAATGCCCATATCTCCATTCCTCAAAAGTTGTAGATGCTCCACCATTTTTCTCCTCCTGGCACACAAACTGAAATCAGCTCATTGTAGCGCAAGTGTGCATGAAGAAAAAGCTACGTCTAATGTTTGTTTTTTTTTCATTCGGTCTGCCCATCATGCGTAATCTTTGTAGCACAAGTAACAACACAATTGTAACTGTAATGCAATTACTGAATTTAGTACAGTAATGCGTTACATTACTCCTGTCATGGTCCTGGGTCTGGTTGACCCAGTGTTTTGAGTTTTGTGGACTTCCTAGTTTTGTTTATTTGTTATGAGATTTCAAGGTTGTGTAATGTTTATGTTTTTGCATTTATCCCCTTGTGTTTTCTCCTGTGTTTAGTTCTTAGTTCCTTGTTTTATTAGTTCCCTTCGTGTCCAGTCTGTCATGTCTCTTTCTCTGACCCTCTCTCTGTGTTTCCCTCTCTGACCCTCTCTCTCAGTGTCTGCCTTTCTGACCCTCTCTCTCAGTGTCTCCCTCTCTGACCCTGGTGTTCAGCTAGACCCTGCACCCATTCCTGTTCCCAGGATGAGGGCAGCCGCGACCCAACCAACCTCTGCACCCATTCAACTTCCTTGGGTGGGGGTGGCAGGTGTCCGGTCAGTCCCTGTGCCCAACCTGGCTCCCAGGGTGAGGGCAGCCGCGACCCAGCCGACCTCTGCACCCGTACCACTTCCTCGGGTGGGGGCGGTAGATGTCCAGTCAGTCCCTGCAACCATGCCTGTTCGCAGAGCTAGGGTGACCAGGATCATCAGTCCCTGCACCTGTACCCACTCCCAGGATGAGGGCGGCTGTGGTCCGGCCAACTCCTACTCTGGTCCCTGTTCCTGTGCCAGCTCCCAGGGCGGCTAGGGCTCAGCCAATCCCTACACCCTTCCCAGTTCCGAGGGTGAGGGTAGCTAGGGCCCAGCCTGCACCTGTTCTGGTCCCCAAGGTGAGGAAGACGAGGCTCTACCATCAGCCTCAGCCTCAGGAGAAGTCAGCAGCGGGCTTCGCTCAGCAACAGCTCCCAAGTCTCTCTGTGGTCACGGACCTGCTGTGCGCCCTGCGCAGCCCCAGCTGGCGCCACCTGAGCCTGCTGTTTTTCCATGCGCAGCCCCAGCTGGTGCCACCTGAGTCTGCTGTGTGTCCTGCGCAGCCCCAGCCAGCAAGGTCCCCGATGTTCCCAGAGTTTCCCAAGGTCTCCATACCTGCTGCGCACCCTGCTTCACCAGAGGTCTCCGCACCTGCTGCGCATCCTGCACCGCAAGAGGTCTGGCAAAGCATGGTCTCATGCCTCTCCAGTAGCCGTTATTGCTGGGCTAAAGTGCAATGAACTGGATCGGAGTCCGCTGAGCCCGTGCGGTGGGCGGATCATTCGGTCATAATCAGTGGGTTTTTCCAGGTGGACTCAAAATGCTGGACTCAGGAAAGATTCAGTGACAGTGTGTTTATTTACACTGGGGTGTAGTTCATAAATGGCAACAAAAGGAATAGCGAGCTGTATGTCCAGGGCTCCTATATTTACAAATCCATGAATCTTCTTCACAGGATAACGCTCTCTCTCTGTAACTCACTCTGAACACCAGATGATCCTGCGCAGAGAAGAGAAAAAGGTAAGACAAATGTGAAAATCCAAATAGGGAAACATATGATGAGAGCCGACAACACTGACTCATTCCACTACAATGATCTGGCATCGAGTGAAGAAAAACCTCCGGCTTAAATAGCAGCCTGATCAGCAACAGATTACCAATAGGTGAGTTCATCAGCCCAGCTGTGTCAACAGTAGAGCTGGGAAACAGAGGGAAGGCCCACCCTTCATAAGAAGGTGTGGTTAATGCACACACACACACACACACACGCACAGAGAAATTTAGAAGAAGCAAGCCAGATAGAAAAGGGTGAGACGCACAGGAGACTGGAGGACCATGACAGAAGTCACCTTTGATTTAAGACATGTTGATAAATTATCTGTACTCTGGAAGGGAACAGCACTTGAAAATCCCATCAAACAACTTGATTCTGGATGTGAATTCCAGAATGGTTTTGCTAAATACACTATATTGCAAAAGTATTCACTCACCCATCCAAATCACTGAATTCAGGTGTTCCAATCACTTCTATAGCCACAGGTGTATAAAATCAAGCACCTAGGTATGCAGACTGTTTCTACAAACATTTGTGAAAGAATGGGTCTTTTTCAGGAACTCAGTGAGTTCCAGCGTGGTACCATGATAGGATGCCACCTGTGCAACAAGTCCAGTCATAAAATTTCATTGCTACTAAATATTCCACAGTCAACGGTCAGTGGAAGCAATTGGGAACGACAGAAACTCAGCCACGAAGTGGTAGGTCACGTAAAATCACAGGATGCTGAGGCACATAGGTCGCCAACTTTCTGCAGAGTCAATAGATACAGACCACCAAACATCATGTGGCCTTCAGGATAGCTCAAGAACAGTGCATAGAGAGTTTCATGGAATGGGTTTCCATGAAATCAGTGAATTGTGGTACGTCCTGAGATTTGATTTTCACCCAGGTGTCTTCCACGTACCTGAACCAATGACCAATGACCAGAATAGGATAACAAAGCCCTCTTTTCCACTTCCTCCATATACAAATTGGCCACAATGGGAGAAACTGGGGAACCCATGGCGCACCCATGTTTCTGCCTGTAGTACTGGCCCTTGTATGTGAAATACGTGGACTGAAGACACAGTTCCAAGAGCAGACACACTTGGTCGGTGTTGAGAGTGGTCACCACTTTCACCATCTTACAATGCTGTGATTGCAGCCATTCCCCAATCTCTGTGAATGGTACTCATGGCCATTGATCAATGGTCATGACAATTTGCATACTAATGATCATGAAACTGACCTCATGGCCCATTGTTAGTCAGTGGTGCTGGTTTCGGTCATTATGCAATGTACTGTTTATAAGGTTGGGGAAGCCTGCAGTCAGCTGAGACTGAAGAAGTCACCAGAGGTGACGAAACGTTTCTCCCACTGAAAACGCTACGTCCAGATGAACAGATTCAACTTTTTGGGATAGTGTATATTCAGTTTACCTTCATATGTGTGTAAAAATGGGACATTATTCTTACTTGGCTGATAATGTCAATGCCATCAACTTTCAATATTTCACTCAACTAACTTGATTGGTGGATGCATTTAGATGCTTCTTCTTTGCTGTAATTTGAATGTGAAGTATATTTTCTGCAGATTAAATATTACAGTTGCCAAGTGCCAAAAACCCCAATTTAGAGGATGATGGGGAGGGTTAACCAGCCCCTTGACAGAGTGAATTGGGACAGCAGTAGATTTTCCATGCACATGCAATCAGAGAAGGAAGGTTTGAACATGAATTAGGAAGTTGGTGAGGAAAGCAGCCTTATCCTCAGGGGCAGACAGAGTGATTACACTGTAGGATGTAAGTCATATACAAGAGTGGTTAAGGATGGAGTTGAGCAGTGCAGTAGGCACTGTGTGAGAGTAAGGAAAGGAAAGAGTCCGCCCTAATCTTTTAAATAGAGTCTTAAGAGGATGCAGACAGATTTGTTCATGCAAAAAGAAAGTGTAACTGTCACTTTAACAACTTTTCTACATTAGGCTGCATCTATCTGTTCTTTGTGTGAAACATGTTAACCACTAAGCAGTTGGTTGATTCTGGTGTCACTATGTAGTTTGTCTGATGCCAAAAGAAGAAGGAAAGAAAGGGAAAGCCATGCATTTGCATTGGCAGAAAGGGTGTCAGTATAAAATGGCCTTAAAGCACATAATTCCATCAGTGTCTTTCTTATATTCAATGTAGCTAAATTACACATTGATCAATCCTTTGCAAATGGTAAATCAACTGATGACCCTCAGGAAAGCACCTGAAGTATTCAAACTGATTTCAGAATCCTCTTGTAGTGGAAAATGGGGCAATCCATCCTGACAGATGCTAAATTGGCTTGTCTCCATTATGTGGTGCATCTACAAAACAATAGAATTGATTAATTGTGCAATTATAGCCACTTTTATCTTGCTGCATTGGCTCTGCCTAAAGCATGGTAAAGATGCTCTGGAGATGCAAGACACCAACCTTTAAGACAGCAAAGGAGCAAACAGCATTTAGTACCCTTTAAAAAGATGTTATAAAGCACACAAGGACTCCATATACTGTAAGCAGGAGATTTGTCAGTTTTATTGCTTTTAATGAGTCACCCATGAAATCATAAAAATGACATATTGTCATATTGTGTTGCACTACCTTTCTCTTTAAAATATGCCAGAGATGTTCTGTTGGATTCATACACATACTTTCCAGAGTCAAAGTTTTCACTTTTTTTGTTGTTTTTAGAATGTGAGGTTTATTCCACAATTCCGCAAAACTTCTGACAGACTTCTGGGGACTCAGAGTCATATAGTAAACTGTTTTTTTAGTATGTCTACAAATATTTGTGTTGTCTCCCATATAACTTTTGCACTTATACACCCCAGAACACTCCAAACTCTGTACTTCACTTTTGGAATATTCTTTTTAGATCATAATTCAGGCCAGGTAAGACAAAGATAACATTTCACTCAAAGCTAACAGGTGTTTTTTCTGACCACAGAATAATTGTGCCAAAAGGTTTACAAGAATAAGTGATAAGAATAAGTAATAAGAATAAATGGAGACTTTTTCAAAGTTGGACTTCACACCTCTGTTGGCTTTGTTTAAAATAAGGGACAATTAACAATGAACTACGGCATTGCATTCACCTGAAAAGCATAACAGGCAGCCCATTAGGGACAGACTCTGTAGCCCTGTGCCAAGTATTTATTTTATTGCCAGACCCTAAGAGTAGACTATATGTTGTTAGTAGTATTACTTAATGTATTTTTTATGATGGCATTTAAATGTTTTATATTCTATGTACTCCTGACAACCCTGTGATGAGCTATCCAGGGTGTACCCAATGACAGTTGAGATAGTTTCTAGACCTCCTGTGACCCTCAGTTGGATTGGCCATTAAGAAAACTGATGGATACTCTGACAGACAAATCCATTGTAAAACTATATAAAGAACCACTTATGGAGAAATAATTTTCAATTATAATAAACCTTATTAGACTGTAAAACCTCAAAATCTCACAAAACACGCTGATTCAATTTTAGGCCATCTGAATCCAATCACCCTGTAAACAAGATGACATAAGAGATGCATCTCACAGATGCTCATTTGGTGACTACTTATATATACTATCTGTGGGTCTTATCTTTGCTTTTAATACTTATCAGGTTTCTTTCATGTTCTCCACTTAAGCTTAATCTTGCCCGTTTTTGCTGAAGAGGAAGCAGGGTCCTCTTCTTCTGTCAGAGTCTGTACAGCATCAAAGAGGTTGACATTATACAATTAACTTTATTCTCTGAGCTGCTGTAAGCTCCATTTTTTTTTACATTAATTCTAACATAGCGTCTCTAAAGTATTTATTTTTGATAATTCATAAACAGTAATACCCTACTGTTAAAAACAATACAGGTATTTAGGTGATAAATCATTTGACATTAAGGGTGTTTCACACCCATTTTTGTTTAAATCAAACTCTGGTTCTTTTTCCCCTTGGTGAAGTTAATTTGTGCAGATGTGAACATAGTAATCACGCTTAGGAACGGACCAAAATCCAGTTCCAAACCAAGCTCCAAAGCAGTTCGCTTATGGGGAGAATGCTTTCCAAACACAGTCTAACCCAACTACCAGCTATGCACTGCAAATTGAGCTAAATGCCTTCCTGTAGCCTGACATGCTTTGCATTGTGGCATGTGGCAGAGTACCATAGGCATGTAGAGTACACAACTGTAAAGGATTGCTCAGAGAAAGGCAAATGTTGGAAGTAAATGTTATCTACTAGTCCAGAACACAGCACCTTCTTCCTGTACTTACTTTTATTGCTCCTTCCTCAGATGCATCTGACCAATAAATGGACTGAACTCAGTGATGCATTTTTGTTCACTAGGAGTTTCCTCTAAGTGAAAAGACCAAACCAAACCATAGGAAACAGGTACAGGTTTACAAACTGAACAAATTATTCACATCAAAGAAAACTAATTACAATTGTGAAAACACCTTAAGTGATATTGTATAGGGGTGTGCTTATTGTAAAGACAAGACAATATAAAAAACCCACCAGTTTCTTATGACAGAATACTGTCAAGCAAATTCATTTTTCATGTGCTGCAGTCTGCAGTCAGTTGGTCATTTTAGCTGATGCCACAGAGACAGTTAAATCACTACATTCAATTTACAATTTTCATGATCACTTTCAAAGCTTTAATGGTAAGATGCCTACCTGTATCTACCTGTATCTATATCCATACTTAACTACTAGGTCAGCTGATCAATGCTTGCTGGTGGTTTCTTGGTCCAGGTGAAGGGCAAAAGTAGACTATACTTTTGAGGTTGTGGCTCCCAAGTTGTGGAACTCGCTTGCATTGGACTTAAGATCTGTAGACACTCAAGCTTAAGACCCACCTGTGCAGGCTTGCTTTTATTGGTGTATTTTGTTTAATATCACTTTGTGACTTTTATTCTTTAAAAATACTACATAAATAAACTTTACTTACTTACACACATCCTTTTTTCTGTCTCATTCCTGTGATGCGCTCATGGTTGAGATAAATAAAGTTGACTTTGTGGTACTTTAGCATCTAGCTAGCACTACAGAAGGGGAGTGAGCATAAATGAAGTAATCTTTTTCAAGTGTCTGGTAATTTCACATTCAACATTTTACACAACTCAACATATATGACACACAAACTGCTTCTGTGCAGCTTGGCACACAATCTGTCTGCTAACTAAAGGTACATTGGCTGTATTTTCCAGGGGAGAAAAAAAATGTTAATGTGTGATAATTTTACTCTCAGAGATGGAGAAAGATGTAAAGAAGAGAGGACAGGAGAGGAAGATGAGAGATTGTTTTCAAAGGTAGTATGCAGTGTTGTGATACAGTTATACAGATGAACTATGTTGCATTGGTCGAGGACAGACTGTGGTATCCTTGGTCACTGTTAGGTTGGGTCCTGAATAGCAGCAGAGACATTGTAAGGGAGAGACGTGCCACATAAAGAATTCTGAACTGAAATTTATGAGATAATTTTGCATCAGCAAAGATAGTGATAGAAATTTAACTTCCAGTGGAATAAGCTTTTTAACCCCTATTTATGAGCAAAATGAACAAATATTTAGGTGCTTTTTTACCAGACTTGACTGAATATTTTGTACATGTAGTTTTTATGTCCTGTTGACACTGAAATAAATGTTAATTTAGATAATGCTGCAAAATAATTGCAAATATAATGCTCACATGTGTTTCAGCATGGCTGCTGAGTAACAGAGCTTGCTTTGAGAAGGATCAGTTTGAATTTAAGCTGATGATGTTCTTTACTAACACTTGCCAAATCCCACCTTTATACTGACTGGGGGTTGGAAAATAGCCATGGCTCATGTAACATGGCCCTATATAATAGTTGGCTGAATTCACAAAGAGCAGGAAACAGCCTCAGAACTAGCAGCAGCACAGGTGAGCTGATCACAGCCTGTCTGCAAAAAAAAACTGGACCTCACAACAGAAATTATTACGTGTTTTCTTTTGAAGTGCAATTTGTAAGAGTAATTTTCCCTGCTAGCCTGCTCTACAAGAACTTTTAATTTTAAATTGAGTTTTGAGGAAATTCAGACAAAAGCACATGAAAGGCCACTTGACCAATGAAGCACATATCTTTTTTATTATGTGCAAGAGCAACTTGAATGGCAACATCATGCCAAGCTTCACTGAGTCTGGACTGGTTTTATATTTGCTCCCCCACTATGTTCAATCACAGGCTCAGGGGTGGGAATTGACACTCTTTTCTGCCCAGACATGATGGATGCAATCAGCCCTGATCATAAATCAGTCATACTGCAACGTTTACAAAAAAAGCATGAAATAAACAAATGCGTATAGAGAAATAGAGGCACGAATACCAAAACACCAAAGGGCTGCTTAAACGTGGTGTTGTGTTATTAAAATCTTTCCACACAAAAAAAGACAAACTTATGTCTGAAAGCCAGTTCTATATTGGTCCTGAATTTTTTTCTTTTATAATTATTGTATTGTTTTGTCAAAAATTAAATGCTCTGTTTTGGAAGGTGGAGCAAGCTGTGCCACTAATAAATAAATAGAGTAACATAAATAAACCTCTGGTGTTTTTGAATCTGTTCAAGAACTCTGTAACCACTGAGCTATAATATCCAGATAACATTGAATATTTGGCCCAAACCTACATTATTTTAAGGGTCACAATTAGCCTTGACTGACTGACTGACTCAGGGTGAGTATAAGTTAGCCAAAGGTCCACATTACATGGTCCAGATGTGTGGTATTTTGTGAAATTTGGGCCACAATCTGGTCAAGACCACCTTATGAGTTCTGGGCCATGTCTGGCTCACATAGCATGTACCAGTGCTGTAACTAAGCCATAGGTTCCATAGGTAGCCCACACTGAACTCAAATGTATCTGCTATATGGGTAGGATGGAACTCAGTATCCAAGTGCAACTGTTCTTATCTTAGGTCATTTCGTGCTCTATGCTTTATATACTGTTGGTGCTTCAGATATTACAACACACAGCAGTTGACAGATAGTCTAGTCTAATCCAAAAACCTGTCATGTAAGGTATGCCTGGTCAGGATTCCTTGCCATCACATTTGAACTCAATGGGTATGCTTAAGTATCATGTTGTGAATAAGAATTGATTTTGTGAATGGGTGCATTGCAAGCAAAACCAGCAAGCAAGCAAAACTTTTTCTCAACCTAAGCAGGTGGTTTTAGTGCCTAAACCTAAGTAAACAGTGAGACAACTTAAGGAAAAAATAAAAACAAAACTAAAAGTAAAATCTGAGTTGGCTGACACGCTTATCCTCATTCTTCTTATGTCGACTCTTCTTTCAAATAGGAACGTTTGCTCTCTAATATTGCTGTGACCAGTCTATTACGTTAACAATGTCAAAAGAATCATTGTCTGCCTGGTCTCATGGCAGTTTGTGAAATAGTCACAGAAAATCTCTCTATTTTGAAGTGTTCATGGTTCACATGTTTTTTTTTTTTTCATGTCAGTGAATTTGAATTTGTAAGTCATGCATTTCAATAGGAAATACAGTTGTGCTCAAAAACTTTTCTTTCACTCATGGTTAGTGGTTGGGTGAAGCATTTTATTATCAAACAATTGTTTGCCCTTTTTAAATCATAATGACAACAGAAACTATCCAAATGACCCTGATCAAACGTTTACATACCCTTGTTCTTAATACTGTGTATTGCCTCCTTTAACATCAATGACAGCTTGAAGTCTTTTGTGGTAGTTGTGGATGAGGCACTTTATTTTCTCAGATGGTAAAGCTGCCCATTCTTCTTGGCAAAATGCCTCCAGTTCCTCTGAATTCTTGGGCTGTCTTGCATGAACTCCACATCTGAGATCTCCCCAAAGTGGCTCAATGATATTGAGGTCAGGAGACTGAGATGGCCACTCCAGAACCTTCACTTTTTTCTGCTGTAGGCAATGAAAGGTCGACTCGGCCT
>VUQS01036914.1:6242-19239 GCA_015108495.1 Heterochromis multidens
TTTACATTTTGTTGCTATATCAAGAATTGCTGTGAGGCCAGGCTGGTACAAGATAGCTTATGAATATCTCAGAACTACAGTGATCTGCAGAGAAAAGGACTCAAAAAAGCACTTACTACAAGGTAGTGTCTTGGTAGAGTGCACAAACTTCTGCACATCCCACAATTACTTTTCAGGGTTTTTTTTTTAGTTTTTCAGTGTTTTAATTTCATGAAATAAAAAGTAAGCACATTTTATGTTCATGTTAACTTAGACATTTGCTGTAGAGGAATTTGACCAGGAGCCCCAAATATTTCTGTACAGCTGTAACTTTGTGCTAAGCTCAGCTTCTGAGAGCGGTTTTGAAGTTTCTATCTAAAACTGGCACATTTCTCCAAATTTAAAACTTTTGCTTAAGTGCCAGTATAAGATATTTTTCCTTAATTGAATCCTGTTTTTATACTGAGATTATAGGCAGCTAGATTACTGTATTTGTCAAACTAGTGTGGTTTCATCAAACGTTTCGAAATGACATTGAATCTTTGTCATAGGCTACAGCATATGTTTCTGTTTATGTAACTCCATTGTGGGTTAGAGGTACACTGCAGTTATGTAGCTGACATTTTAAAGGTATGTGTAACAGAATTATCAGTTGTATAACAGTGAGGAGAAGCCACAAGGAACAGTTTTAATATTGTTCAATGATCAAGTGAGTGTGTTATGTTTGTGCAGGCCACATGGACAGAAGAAGAGAAGAGAAGAGTCTTAAGGCATAGTGGGCTACAACTAATTGGCTGGGTAATGACTGAACTCAATCCTGTTAAGGGATTTTTATACAACGTTGACCTGATTCCTACCAAGTCTGGGTTACCAGGCTGTCTCCTGTCAGTATTAAAGGGTTAAACTTATACTACAACAATATGGTGCAACCAGCAAAATAATATTCCTAAGAGTTATTGTATGCTATTTGGCTTTAATTTTTGGTTTTCAGTCCATATTATTACTTGTAGTTTCCACAGTGGGTTTGCTCATTTCATTTTTGCTTTTGTTTGAAAATGTTTGATTTGACTTTAGTTTGTATTAGTTTCAGTGTTAGTTTTATTCTTTTTTATTGTTGTTTAATTAGTTTAGTTTTAATTAACCATTATAATCTCAGTATAACCCAAACACCGTTTAACCAGAAGATGGCAGCAGCACAAGACTCCATCAATTCTCTTTGGTAAAAATAATCTGGCTTCCTCCCAAACTAGCTGGTCACATAATGGGAATTTTGACATTTGCTTGTCTATTGTAGCATAATGGTCCCAATTACAGTATGTTCTCTGTAACTATGAGTGTTTTAAAGAGTGGAAAAGGGGATGTTATAACTTGCATTATCATACAACAGTGTCTGAAACTGTGCACAGCCCCATTTATGTCTTCTAAAATACTGGGGAGTCTCATTGTGGTGTATTTTTTAACTTTCATTGTATTTCTCATGTAATGACTGGTCATGTGTCTTTAATGGAATATTTTATGCATTTCTTTTAAGACCTTTACAAGTCCTCTTTCTGGTTTGTCGTCAGTGTTAACTGCTCTAGTTTCTAGTTTCCGTTATCAAGCTTTTATTGCAGTTTGACCTATGTATCTTATCTAAACTGCTCATTATATAATGCTCTGTCCACCGTTTTCTCTGTACCTCATTGTCTTACATAAAGGATTTTGATTAGGTATTTATCATATTTTATTTTCCAATGTGTTTTAGATAAGAACTCTAAGATGGGCTTGTAATCAAAAATTAGATACGATTTTAAAATATTCTGCGGTACGATAAAACACTGGTCAAAAGACAGACTTTGCAGCTGGATGTGCTTTGTTGCATGCAACTGCAGGGTCACTACAGTTCATTTTCATGACTGATATATTGACTGCCAGCTTTGTGCGCGCATCACGCGTGGAGAGGACTGCGGGGAATGAGGATGACGGCCAACAGCGACGCTTATAAATAAAGCGCCCACCGCTACACGGACTGGTACTGTAGACTTTGTTGAAGAATAATCCAGCAGGGAGCGGCCGCGATTCATTGTTGTACCGAAGGCGACAGGGAATAGGTCCATTCTTGCATGTCTTTGTGTTAAAGTGGAGAATTGCGGTGTATATCCTGCAGAAAGCAGAGAAAACCGGTTGGAGGAGGTGAACGGGTTCAGGCCTTGACTGGAGGAGCTGGTGTGACGTAGCAGTCCACCGACACACGCGCGCGCACCGGCTGCTGCCGCCTGCCAGGATCTCAGTTTAGGGAAATGACCGTCAGTGACCTCAAGGGAAATACTGTATTTTAGCGGCTGTTCGCAGTTTCGTTTTAAAGGACATTATAGTAAAATATACGACATAATTCAGCCACGTACGTTAGATTAAAATACGCTACACCAAGACGTTAGCCGGTCGCAAGACAGCCTCATTACCTTGCAAGACGGGCTAGTATTAGCTGGCTAAGCTAAAGTAGCCCGGTTAGTCGCTGCTAACGGCCGGGGCTCTTACGTTTGGTTTCCCCCACAGATGCTAAGCTAAGTTAGGCTAGGCTAGGCTAGCTGCTGCCATGGATAAAGCCAAGTCAATGGTGGACAAGAAAGGAGCGTCAGGACCTTTTCATGTCAACAACGGGCAGAGCCAGAGGGTTTTTCACGGCCATGTCATGGTGGCCACTAACGGCAGCTGTTGCAGCAGCACCAATGCATTCGGCTCAAGCACCGTACCCAGCGGCAGCGGCACGTTTGAGAACATGCATCTTCTGCACCGCGGGGACGATGCAGAGTGCAACGGGTCCCCTGCCAAGAGGTGCAGACTACGGAGGAGGACGGAGTCAGTGAGGCGGCACAGACCCCGTAAGTACAAGATTTGTTTTTTTTTTTTAAACTATTTTTTAAGCTGTTTTCGTTCTGACATGATTTTTCCGTATCTGCTGTCATTTGTGGCACACATGACCCGAGTGAGTGCAATGCCAACCAGCCGGCGTTTGCAACAACCGTGTAGTGTTGCAATGAGAGGAATGCAAAATCTGTCACTGAGTGCCAGTTCTGCCTTATTGTTACCGAGTTTTACTTTATCGTAGCTGCGTTGTCTGCTTCAGAGATCACACTGATATCTGATCAGAATGCGTCTCGAGCTGATCTGTCCAATCTTCAAGCCTGCCGTCGTCAGGGAGACCCTCTTTTGTTTTTAATGAGCCCTCAGGTTGCATTTGGAGCACAGTGATTGGACGGTCTCCGGTGGTGAAAAAGCTCCTGATAAGTGGGCCTGGCTTACCTCAGCCAATAAGCATTGGACTCTTGTCTACAAGCGTGAGGGTGAATGAGCCGCAGTCCCGCCCCATTATTTACCGAGTATGTTCGGATGATGGGCGTGAGATTCATCCGGGTAAAGTTTGAAGTTTTAGCACAGAATGTGTGAAAGTGTCGTTTTCGTCTCCGAGTAAAGTTTTTTTCTGACTTTTGTCGGACATACTGTTTTTTTTGTTTGTTTTTAACGTTTTTCATTTTTATTATTGTTTTGCTCACACCTGTCAGTTGATTTCTTGCAGCATTATGAAGCTTATAAGTGAAAAGAAGCCTGGTAAGTGTGAGTTGTTTTTTGTTGTTTCTTTGTACTGAGAATGTCTAGGCATTACAACACGTGTAGAATTACTCTTAATTATATGGATGTAACAGTTTGTATAAAGTCAGTAAAGCTTTTGCACACAGCTGATTGCTGTCCTTGTTAGAGAACTGTAGCTTAAGTGGGTTTGTTGTGGCCCAGTGTGGCTGTCATGGTAAATCTTGTTCTTGCTCTGTGGAGATGCTTGCAGAGTGACCACATGGGCGTTTAAAGGCCTTTGTTTATAAGTAAGCATGACAACATTCAGTGAATCTATTAGTAACTAATTGGGAGAGACAAAGGCTGATGACATAATTCCTGGTTTCTGCTTTCAAGGGATTTTTTTTTTGTCATTTTAATCTGTGAGAAGCTTGTTCTACATTATTCTCCCACATTATGAGATCTTAAATACACTAATGTATACATATTTTTTGAAAGTGATTAGTTTTGTTTGTTTATTAAGAAAACAGTTTTAACATATTGTACTTAATACAGTGCAAGCTTTTTCCAAAGTGACATGAATATAGTAATATATTTAATATTCATATGCTGTGATATTACAACTCTTTCATTGTCAGAAGCACTTTGCTGTTATGTAGCAATACCAATGCTTTTTATAGCACTTATGCACTTTATTCACAGATGGACAGAAATCAACCCATAAAAATGTTTTATTATTATAGAATGACATTACAATCTGTGTGAACAACTTATCAGAGAATAAATACTATCAGTGGTTATTCCGTAGAAAGAAAAATCCAGTACACGGAGATAAAGCAGAATAACTTCTTTTGGCAGCAAAGACATGTTTACAGACTATTAGATGCACCACTGTAGATACATATACGTTGAGGTTTGTAGCTGTGAGTGAAATGAGAAAAGGCAGTCAGAAAACATGAAAATCACCATGATAAAACTTTACTATAGATTAATATAACATCCTTTTATATTTCACAATGTGATCTGGGTTTCTGTGATGACTGATGCACAAATCACAAGAGAAGTGATGCCACTGGAAGGAAGAACCTACACCAGAATTAGCCCAGATTACACAATTAAGGACTATTTCATCTGTAAACTGAAATGTCCGGTCAGAGTTCCTCTACTTAATGGTTGAGTTATCCTTGAATGGAGGCCAGCCATCCTGTCAAACCCGGATAACTTTCTAAGCTTTTCCTCAGTGAGGGCTGGACCTGGAATGTGTTCCCCTCGGGAGGGGGGTGATTTTTTTGAAGTGGTTTAGGGTTGGGGTTACTTTCGGGTAACACTGCCTGTAGTACCCCTTATTTGCACCAGAAACAACTTGGCAGCAGTTATCACCTGGAGGGACAGAGCTGAAGCTTGTTTTCACAGTTTTTTGTTAGTTAACCTTTCAGTTCAACTTTTTATTTTAAACACAAGATTTTATCCTGTTTGTTCAAACAGGCATAAAGACTCATATTTTTGTAGTGATGCTTGAGACATATAAGTTAAAGACAGTGTTTCAACACAGTGAAAACATACAAGTAAATATAGCTTTTAAGATTTGGTTGTATAACATTTGGAAAAGTCGTGGACTAAATTAAATTCAGACTGTATCCATTGCTGAAGTGCACTTAATTTTAATGTTTAGTTTTTAATATTAGTGTGAGCATATCATACTTTAGTTTGCCTGAAACTGGTTTGTGGGCATTTTTGTGTATGTTCCTTAATTAGGGGTGTAGTAGTTATAAAGTCTTGATAAATATTTATTTTATTGTTGCCCCCTTTGTAACAGAAAGCAGTTGCATCTTAACTGTAGGATTTAGCTGAAATGTTCTCACAAGTGAAACTCCTGAAAGTTTTGGATGTATTCAGGTGGTGACTTTTTCATTTCAAAGATTGAAACTTTTAATAAAGTAACTATGTCACACCCAGTTTCAACCTCATTTGGGTCAGCCTTTACAGTCTGGGCGCAATTCTTAGTTTAGTAGCATAGTAGCTCTGATAAAGAGATACAGGTTCATCCAGGTGTGCCACAGGTTCAGTCAGTGTTATACTATTGTCTGTTGTTGAATGATTGTGACAAAGACATGATGACAAGTTTCAGTAAATGTTTAGGTAATTTGGGAAGAGGGAGATTGTATCAGAGATCATGTAAATTAAGATGAGGGGAAGTGCTTGACCTATGAACCCGAAAACCAACCAAAACTTCTTCTCCAGACTGAAACTTCTCCACATTGAAACTATGTGCAGTCCTACAATCCTTCTGATTTCCATTTCTAAAGAGCAGAAAAGACTACTGTCCTTATGATTTTTCTTTTTCTTCTATTAACTTATTTTAGTGGAAAAAATTTTCTGTTTCATAGGAAACTTAGTTTAAGTGATATACACAATCAGTTAATGTGAATACTTTTTTTTTTTTCTTGGTTATTGATGAAAACTTGTACTGGACATTGATGATTGCTGATTGGTTAATAAGTGAGCCAGAATAGTGAAGGGAGCAACAGTGGAGTTCACCTGGAATGGGAGAAGCGAGGAAAAAAAACATCGAAGATCAAAAGTTCAGTATGAAAAGTACAGACAGTGGGCGGAGTAGATACTTTTCACTCTTTTTAACATTCTGTTTTACTTCAGCTCTTTGTATGTGATAACTTTGCTCTCCTCCATGGCTGGCTGATGGACCAACAACAGCACAAGGAAGAGTAGTCCACAGACCGGTTGTACCACATATTTTGTACATTGCCTTCATCAACAACAGATAAGTAGATGGACCATCCACAGACTGCCAACAACGCGCTGCCACTGCTGAACCATAATTTCAGCATCAGTCAGTTTAAAAAAGTGAGAAAAGTGGTCAGCAGCTGTACAAAAAAAATCAATTGATCATTTAATAAATTATTTCCAGCATTTTAATTTTAGTAGCACAAATAATGTAAAGTCTGCAATGAAAATAACAATCGCTTATTCACAAAATGGAAGAAAAACAGTTAATACTTACACTGCAGAACCTGGAACAAGGTAATACTTGAGATTTAAATGCAGGCTTTTTCTTGCATATATATATATATATATATATATATATATATATATATATATTCAACCACTGGTTAGCACTATAAAATAATAACTAATAATAACTAGTTAATAACTTCTAAATGAAAATAATGTAATCTGTGACCCTTTAAGTTCTTCTTATTAGTTCTTCTTAGTTCTTCTTATTTAAAACAATACCCTATCATTACTAACAATAAACATATCATGTAGGTGTGTAGCAGAGCAGCCAGACTGTTCTTGTCTGTATCTTTTAAGTCTCACACACTCATTTATGTCATACAGGACAAAAGCAATACTTTTGTTGTGTCCTGTCTTTAGTCATGCCCTGTTCTTTTTGCATAATGTTCTTCCACACACATACAACCACCAAGCCCTTCTATGTAGCCTGAGCTCAAAGGTGAAGCAATGGGAAAATTAATAGGTTGCTGCAGATAATCTCTGAGAATAGTTAAAAGAAAAAAAAAAAAGAAAAAAAAAATATATATATATTTTTTTTTTAAAGACCATCTACACCAACATCTAAATCAGACTCTACATCTGTGTCTACCATGTGGGCATGCAGTGCCTTGCTGGTGTGTGTTAGGCCAGAGACCTTTCACCTATATGGACACAAATCCTCATGCCCCAACCTTGCTCCCTGTCACACCAAGCTTTAGCTGGGCACTGTGCCTTTGTGTCATGTGTCATATGTCTCTGCATGCTCTTTAAAACCTTGAATAAGTCAGGAGGTCCTGACATATTTGGGAGTCTATGGACATCTTTTTCTTAATAACCCTGCAATTTGTTAAAGATTTCCTTCAAACAACAACTCTTCAAGAGATTAAAATGCTTTGGATACTTTAAATAATGATGGAAACAGCTAACAGTACTCTTCCTCTTTGGCTTGCAGTGAATGAAGTTTCACTTGTGCGTTAATAAAATCCACCCATCAATCCATTTTCTTCCACTTATTAAATTCAGGGTTGTGGGGGTGCTGAAGCCTATCTCATCTGTCATAGGGTGAGGGGGAGGGTATACCCTGGACAGATTGCCAGTCTATCACAGGGATGTCCCTAAAATACAGGAAAAAAATAAGTACTCAAATGACCAGGCTGTATATTCATATTTGCTAATCACATCTCTCCCAGGAAAGCATCCTCGCAGGGTGGAGATACTGACACCCTCAGGACAAAACGGTGACACATCAGTCGGGAAATGCATTTTTCATGAAGTGGAAACTTTGGCCCAACACAGCCAATGTTGACATGTTGGAAAAGGTCTTTAGGTCTTTTACTATGGATGGTAGTCTGTCTTGACCTATAATGCCAAAATGATAGAAGGGAGCATTTGTGTCAACAGTGTCTTCATGTTCAGTTAACTTTATATCTCTTTGATGTTCTTTATTTTTTATTTATGCTTTATTTAGCTACAAGGTTCCCATTAAGATACCAGGTCTCTTCTTTCAAGAAGTCAAAGTCACATAGGCAGTGCAAACAGTTAAAAAAAAAATCTTACATATTAGCACACAGTAAATAAAAGGAACAAAGAGAAATAGTAAAAGAAGATGGGCTTACAGGCCTTTAAACATTCACCAACAAGTTTAGTCTCTGGCATCTATTGTCCCTAACTTTGGCTTTACAATATTTCTGGCCTCTGATTTTAATACACACACAAAATTAATGGTGGTTTACGACTACCTTTGCTGGATCAGTTCTGTTTCCCAGTTCTGTAGTGGCCATGTTGTTGAATAAAATGTAGCATCCCTCATTGAAATCCAGAGAGGTACCTTTGTTTCATATGCTCCTCAGCTCTCTCTCTCCCCATTTTTTCTGTCCAGTAAGCCAAAAAAAAAAATCCCTCTACCCTCAAAATAAAAAAAAAAATTGTATAGCATAATTCATTATCTTATCTGGGCTTGAATTCATTTACAATGGACTGAGGTGGTACGGAAAACTGTCCAGGTGGTCTGTCAAACTAAAATTTGATTTATTTCTTTTTTTCTTTTTTAAAGAAATCATGGATGCTGTGTTTTCTGGGCCAAAGAGGAGAGGGACTATATGACTTGTGATCACGTTACAGTTGAAACGCTAGTACTTGTTTCTAGATTTCACATAGTACGGGTAATTTGCACACTTTTAAAGGCATCATTAATGCTGAACAATATGGAAATGTTTTAGTTGAAAAGTGTCTTCTTCAACAGTTGTGTGGATCTTTGATTGCATCATTAAGGCTGAATCATACGTAAAGGTTTGGAGAACAGCATCTTCTTCAGGGAAGGGCTTACTTAGCAAAACAATGCCACACCAAGTTCTCTATGTAATACAACAGCGTGGATCTGTAGTAAAAGAGTTGGGATGGTAATCCAGCCCTGTCACCCATTGGTAACATTATGAAATGAAAAGTATAACAGAACTGATGAGTAGTTGAAATCCTGTATCAAGCAAGAATGGAACAAACATTTCACTTTCATAACTTCAGCAACTGGTCTTGTCAGTTCCTAAACAGTTAGTGTTGTTAAACAAATGCAACAGAATACAGTGTAATCAAATAGAAACCAAAATTTCTCATTTTCAACATTTTATATGTTGTCTTAAATGATAAAGTGATTTCCAATCATTGCATTGTGGTATTACATTTTGCACATTATCTCTAACGGGGTTGGAAACAGGGTTACAGTTTTCTCTTACAATGCACTTTGTAATTTGTGCCTCTTATTCAGCACACACACCAGTGGTGCAGCTGCTGTGCATTATAATTGTCTGCACATGTTAACAATTGTTGTGCCTCAGGTTCAGGACACATTACATCAACAGAAGGGGCTGAAGATTGAAACACCAAGCCTGCAAATAGTGGACACCCTGCTCTACCATCTGAACCACAGCTGATGTCTTCCTTATTAACATTATTAGTGTGGCTTAAATGCAGTTTAAGGAATTTCCACAATTACAACATTAAAATCCTATAAAGGGAAACAGGAAACTTGTGGTTTTCACACAAATCATTAAAAGGTCACAGCAGTGACATTAACACAGTTACAGTCTCCAAGCAGCTCAAAATATCCTTGGATTATTTATGTTTATTTCAGGCAGCAAGTCATGATTTTTCTGTACTGTAAAGTTTAAAAAAATAGGTTTATTTGTATAAATTTAAATTATGAATTTGAATCATGTCATGTGCTGGTTGTGAGTTTGTTTTTTGGCTGGGACACTAATGAATCTGAGATTCATTAGTGTCACTAATCAACAATTGGAACATTTGAGTAAAAAAAAAAAAAATCTGACAGGTGAAATTTCCACAGCAGGCAGTGGAAAAATCGATGCCTGTCGGTTCTTATTTACAGACATTAGAGCAGGTCACTGGGTGAGAGGGCACAGTGGCAAAAAAGTCCACTAAACAGTGCATGTGGTGGTAGGTGACTGAAAGAGGCATTAGCCATTGTAGTGGAGTTGGGCTGTCAACGGATAACCTTAACAACTGGACTAGCAGTCATAGTTGGTTTTGCTTTCTGCTAGGTAGTACGGTTTTCAGTGGCCAAAGGTATAAAAGTCTTGCATGGATTTACATTGTTTTTAATACCAATAAAATTGTTTGCACAGAAAAATATGAAACCTGAATAACCTTTGTTGACTGACAGTTTGCTGACATTAAAAACAATATCAAAAATGGCTTTTAGTTTTTTCTTTTTAGTTTCAACAAAAGTAAGAAATTTGAGATGTTATTTCTGGCACTGATAATGTATTTTAGCCAATGTTACAGAAAAGAATAGCAAAATTTACATTACATGATTTTAACTGAATGCAGGTCTCAGAGGTTAATACAGAAGTTACTGTTATGCATAAATTTTTCTGAATCAATCCAAACAGTATCATATAAGGCCAAAAAAAAAGAACTTGGCCACTGACACATTCTGCTCGGCCATGGGAACCCATGTCACGAAGCTCCTGGTGCACAGTTTTTGTGCTGATGTTAATGCCAGAGGATGTTTTGGAACTCTGTAGTTATTGAGTGAGCAGAGTGTTGGTGACCTTTACACACTAAGCTCCTCAGCTCTCGGCGACCACGCTCTGTAAGTCTTTATGGTCTGCCATTTTGTGGCTGAGTTGCTGTGGTTCCTAAACCCTCCCACTTTGCAATAATACCACTTCCAGTTGATTTTGGAATTTCTAGGAGGGAAGACATGCCACAAACTTAGTTGTTGCAACTGTGGCATCCTGTTACAGTACCACACTCAAATTCAGTGAGCTCTTTAGAAATACCCATTCTTTCACAAATGTTTGTAAAGGCAGACTGCATCGCTATATGTGCTTGATTTTATACACCTGTGGCAATGGGACTGAAAACACCTCAGTTCAAAGATTAAGATGTGTGGCCCAATACTTCTGTTCATATAGTGTATCAAATATGACATATGGCTATAAGCTGAATGTGTACTTTGACTCAGTAAGCCGGACAGAATGTTCCCCTCAGTGGTCAGTTGTGAAATAGTCACTCTGATCATCATGCAAGGGCCACGATGAAGGCACAGAGAGGACCATGAACAGCCAGAGGCAGACCTTTAGGGCACACTGTTCTGTTATTCTGGTAAATCAGTTCAATGTTTCACTGCTACTGCCATGAAGGTAAAATTTACTCTCCAAAGATCTCAGTGTTGTTCCAAGTCTGATTTACTTGGAGTTGAAACAATTAATTGATTAAATTATTAATACGTCTTACTATTTTTTCTTTCTTATTATTGAGGGTTTGATTCAGAAATTGATGGGAAACTGGTAATTGTAAGCATACATTTTTTTTTTAAGTTAACTAATTAATCATATCCAGAACGTATATTCAGAAGTAGCTGCTTCAGTAGAGAAACTTACTGACCAAGATTTACTCTCATTGCAGCGTTCAAATAAAATGTATTCTTAGCATCTAACAGTGTTCAGTGAGCCAAAGTCAAGCTCAAAAATGTGGAGTCTTGAACTGCTTATTCTGTATTTACAGTGAAAAATATAAAAAATTACTTAGAATGGAAATTGTGCTGATGTATAAAGTAAGGACACATCACAAGTGTCAGTGTTTGGATCATACATCTCATAATAAGCTGATCAGCCGAGGAGTTATAGAAACATGCTTCATTTGTTTATCATCTTAGCAGTGTTTCTGTAGGATTTTGTTTATATGTGAAAGACCCTGGCTTGTATTGTCTCACTGCACTAAATTGTTGGCTTCAACAAATTCTTTTGTTGAATGCTGCTGCCTTCCACAGCAGCACATGGTTTAAGTGAGTATGGTTGTCTTGAACACTAGCACATGGTTTCCATTGTTCCAAACAAAAAACAGAAAAATGACACTGCTGGTATTAAATGTCATGTGCGAAACCTTCCTTGTCTTTCTTGTCTCACCTCTGTACAGCACAGCAAATGTTAAACTGGGCTAGAGGTATGCTGGGTGGTTTTCTCTGATTTAGCTCTGAGTAACCTCATTTTGTTATCAAACAGTTGTTGACCAAGAGTTCAACCAGAAATGTTCTATTTGCTGAAGTGCCAATGCATGGCTTCTAAAAATAGCAGTATATAGAATATGCACAGCTTGAAAAAGGAACAAAAATACAGTTTGATGTACTGTTTTCTGAGTTTTTGCTGTGTTGTGTCTGACTTAAAACAGTTTGAAACCATATTGTCTTGTTATTTTGGCATTGCATTGATCTGCAAATTGTTATACAATGCCTAAATCTCTGTGATTGTTTGAAAACAACTTTATATTTAGTTTTTCTCATATTGTGGCAACATCAGTGGTTCATATCCAAGTTGAATTATCTTCATGTAAGTTGTATTAATCCTATTACTAATGAAGCTCTAATTAAGCCAACTAAACTGCAGTGAAATGCTAAGAAAGCAGATATCTGTATTTGTTGCTTTGTGGTGAATTAAAAAAAATATCCTGCAGTATCAGTTCGGTCATCCTGGCCATGTAAATGTTAATTTAATTAAAGTGATTGAGAGATGAGAAGCAAGGGAAAGATATGAGGAGGAGTAGAAGAGAATGAAGTTGGAAAAAAGAGGATGGTGTAAAGTAAAATAAAAAGCTGAGAGGACAGGAAGGAAAATGTGTGGTGAAAGGCAAAAACTCCAAATTAGAGAGCGCTGCATTAAGTTTAGATGGAGGGGGGAGGAAGTGGGAGAAAAGGAGAAAGGAAGATGGATGGTGTGTATGAGACTGTGATAGAGGCTGAGAGGTGGAGAAGAGAAGCTTAGTGAAAGAGAAAATAGGAAACTGAAGAGTGTATGAGATACAGAGCAAACAGGAGATGATGGGGAGTGGTAACGGTTTCTATGGCAGTCTTAGCTCTCGTTGAGCTGTGGTGGCTATTTTCCTAGCCAGTGGTGCTGGAAGATTTTCCTTTTTTTTTTTTTTTTTTTTTTTTTTTCGCTTA
>VUQS01036914.1:19259-36042 GCA_015108495.1 Heterochromis multidens
GGGGGTTTTTGTGGGGGGGGGGGTGGGGGGTGTTTTTTTTTTTTTTTTTTTTTTTTTTTTTTTTTGTGCTGAACTCCATGTTCTGCCCAAAAAACTAACAAGACCAGATTGTTTCCCTTTGCTCAGGTTTTTTGCAGTGTTCTATGTACAGTTCTGTTACTAAAACTGTCCTAGAATCAAGATTGCTGTCTTGGCAATCTGGACATCTTAACTGCATTTGGGCAGTTATTTTGAAGCTCCTATGTAATCATCAATAATCATGGATAAACTACATGGATAGAATTACCTGTCCAGTCTGATACAAAAAACAAAGTTTGGTAAATTTTCCTCAAAATAAGCCCCTCCTTTGTGGTTGTGCCCTCCTTTTCTTTTGAAACAGGAAATAGGCTTGTATTTGTTTATGTATTAACAGAACAACCAGAATTCAAGATGTTTGACATTTTTATCTGCATAATGTCTTGTTTTTCTTTTTAAAGTAAAGATTTGATTTTTTTTTTTTTTTCTCATTACCTTCTCCAGCCTTCCCCTGGTTTGGTATGGACATTGGTGGGACCTTGGTCAAGTTGGTGTACTTTGAGCCAGTCGATATAACTGCAGAGGAAGAACAGGAGGAAGTGGAAAACCTCAAGTCAATCCGCCGCTACCTCACCTCAAACGTGGCCTATGGTATGACAGATGCATATAGGTATCTCTGATACCAGGATATATTTTACAGTTTTAAAATTTTTCTGAGGTGAATTTTGTTATCAACTTCAAATTCACCTTTTGGTAGACCATGGTAAATAGTTTTTGGGGTCACTTGAGTGCTAAAATGAAGTTAAAACCACAACACAAATCAGGCCACAGTCCTGTATGGTAAAAATTATTCCTTCCTCATTCAGGTAAAACAGGTGTCCGTGACGTTCACCTGGAGCTGAGGAATCTGACCATGTGCGGCAGGACAGGAAACCTGCACTTCATTCGCTTCCCAACACAGGCCATGCCCCGCTTTATTCAGATGGGACGGGACAAGAACTTCTCCAGCCTGCACACAACACTCTGCGCCACTGGAGGCGGGGCCTACAAGTTTGAGAATGACTTCAGAACGGTGAGTGTGCAGTATATACGGAGATAATGTCTGATTAGTATTGATTAAAAATTCTGACAGAATTGCAGTGATTAGTTGATTATTCAAATACTTAGTTGACAGAAAATAAATCTGTGGTGTAGTGGTTAACACATTCGCCTAACCTGCAAAAGTTCCCCAGTTCAAGGTCGGGAGGAGACATAAATCCTTGAGAAGGTCATGTCAGTAAAAATCAAATGACAAATGTGTCAAATCCAATATGCAGATCCATCCATCCTTTTTGTTGTGGTCAGTTTTTTTTTGGAAGCAAACATGTTTGTGCCTCAAGTTTTTCTACCACTTTGTCCATTCCGATAGTTTAAGCAGTATCCCTCCAGGAATTTGCTGATAACCGTGAGTCCTTTCATTGAGGTTTTGATTATTATTCCTTATGTTGACGTGATGATTATTAGTCTCTATTATTAATCACTGATCCATTCAAAACCTGCAGTGAAAAAGTAGCCAGAAATACATAGCTTATGTTGTACCTTTGGCTTAGATGTAACACAGATTTATAAATCCTGTGTCAGGGGGCAGCTGAAAAAAAGCTGTTTTAATTATTGATACAGCAAAAGTCACATGGGAAAATTTGTTACCTTTTTTTGGTTTTGTCTTTGTCCTCAGTTTGGATCTATACATTAACTCGAACTCTAGATAAACAATCAAGAAAATAGTTAACAGATAAATTGATACCAAAAAAAAGTTTAAAATCTCAGTTACTTGTTTACAGAATCACATTTCTCAGCAGATACAATGTAATTTCAGCAGAAATTCCTCCCTGCTGTGATGCATGATGTCATATTTACTTTTTTACTTTTTTCTTTCTTTGGTTCTGCTTTTTCCATTGATGTTCTTCAGGTGTATTATTTTCTATAAGCAACCAATTCTCTTCTTAATGTTTACACTGATACATGCACGTACAGCTTACATGAATTATCATGTTATCATTTTAACACCATAAAATTGACGAATCAAAGGTTTCAAGGAAAGTTTGAATTTTCTTTTACCTTAAATCACCTGGAACAGTCTAGCAGATAAAATAGTGTCTTCTCAATGTTTTAAACCTCCTATATTTGTGAACAGATGGCTGACCTGGAGCTGCTTAAGCTGGACGAGCTGGACTGCCTGATTCGTGGTCTGCTCTTTGTCGATCGGGTAGGCTTCAATGGACACCCTGAGTGCTACTACTTCCAGAACCCATCAGATACCCAGAGCTGTGTGAAGAAGCCCTGCACTTTGGACAACCCTTTCCCTATGTTGCTGGTCAACATTGGTTCAGGGGTGTCCATACTGGCTGTGTACTCAGAGAACAACTACAAACGGGTGACTGGGACCAGGTAAGGAGAATGGGTAGGGTGCACACAGAATCTTTATAAACAGCATTGAAGAACATCAGTTTTAATACATTTACTGGAAACTGTCGGTAAAAGTCACTGAAAGACTGTATAAAACAAAGGAAAGGAGCGATGCATAGATTTCTCTCATGACAGAGCCTGAGTGAGCATAAAAATCCAAATTAGATAAGTTTGAAAATATTAAAATATCTGATCAAGAGATTAATGATGTAGTGTGTCTACTGCTATTTAAAAGTCAAGTGATGGTATGTAGCCCTAGAACAGTCCAAGGTCAGTAGGTAGGAATACCAAAAAGTTATTAACAGAAATAATAATCAAATTGAGGGGGAAAAAAAAAAGTTGTTCCAGCTATAATAAAAACACTGTTGCTAGCTGAGGCTGAGAGGATTAAAGGCCACTGGTTACTATAGTTAAGTGTTTTTTTTTATTTAAAATTTTCCACTCAACAATAGAATTAACACATACATTGAACTTGTTTAAAAAAAAATTGTATTCTGTTTCAATAACATGACTGTGAAATAAACATATTACCTGGAGTGAAATTTATTGAACAAAAAAGTGCCAGTGTTAGAAAACAGGTCCTGTTGAGAAGGAAAGGGAGTGCGTATACACACACATATTTTGTAAAATGCTGTCATTTTCACTTAAGTGAGTTCAAACCTGAAAAACAATAGAAGGATTAGAGTTGTTTGTTGTGGTAAAGTCCATCTTAAGTCCTACGTCAGTGTGTTTTGAACATGAAGTTGTTCTGCATGAGAAGTATTTGTACAAGAGTATGTACAAAAGGTGTAGGTGGCTCTTTTATGGCTTTAGTAGATCTGGCAGACTCAGTTGCTTGAATTGCAACAATCATATCTATTATCACCTTGTGTACCTTAGTACTTACGTAATAGTAGAACTAGATGTGATCATATAATGAACTGTAAATACCCTAGCCATTATGTGAGGATGTTGACATGTGCAAAGAGGAGTTTTTTTTAAATATTAGCATTTGATATTGGCATTCACTCAGCCTCATTATTATTCTGCCATTCTTTGAAATCTTAGTTCACCTTATAAACTATTTTTTTTCAATTACAGCCAGCCAGTCCCTGTGTGGGTTCTCATGTGCTGTCACAGTATACCACTGGTCATTTGTTACTTCCTTGTTCTGTAAATGGCAAGTGTGGCTCCTTACCATGACATCAGAGTGTTTATGTGTGTGTGTGAGGCTTCCATTTCAATCTGTTGCACTGCTCCAGGAAGAGAAACATGATCAAACTGAACTCACATGTTGTGGGTGTGAGTAGTGTGGTCAAGTCAAAGCACAAAGGCTTTATGCATTAATGTTGAATCAGGTATTTTATTTCAAAACAGCTGTCTCATGTTGGCTCTGTTTCTCCTCCCTTATTCAGGCACAGACGAGGTGTTTATTTTGTAGCATATTTCAAATCAAATTTATTTATATAGCCTGTTTGGTCAATTTAGGTTATTTTTGAAGTGCTATACACATTATCTGACAGACAATATCAGAATTATATGCAAAGAAAGATAAGCTGATCAATATGGAGATAAAATAAAGTCATAACAGTATAAAAAATACAGTAAAATAAATCCTGAATGCTAAAATGCTAAGTCACCGAAAGGTCATAGAAAACATATACATCTTAAGATTTTTCTTAAGATATTTTGGTACCATGTTTTTACAGTTGAAGCAGAAGGTGTGACATATTGTGTTACTCTAGGATTTTAAGCTTGTTCCAAGGCTGGAGTTCATATTACCATTATTTGTACTGTCTTCCTGTCACTGTTGAACTATTCACACCCTTTTCTGCCTCTACCAACCATATCAGCATTTGTCTCCCTTCTTTTTATAATTTATTTTTGTAATTTACAATTTATGTTGCTTATATCTTCTCTTTTTCGTTCCTTCAGTCTGGGAGGTGGTACATTCCTGGGGCTTTGCTGTCTGCTGACAGGCTGTGAGACATTCGAGGAGGCTTTGGAAATGGCTAGCAAAGGTGACTCTACAAATGTGGACAAACTGGTGAAAGATATCTATGGGGGAGACTACGAGCGATTTGGCCTACAGGGCTCTGCTGTAGCATCAAGGTAAGGCACAAATATAAAAGGTTAAGTCACTCTGTTTTAAAAGCTTTTCTTAGTGGTACAGTTGAATACAGACTAATACCAGGATTGTTTGTATACATACTCTAAAATAGGGTAGTAACATTAATATAGACGAGTGATGCAGTGAACAGAGCTGTGTTGGGTTTTTATTACTGAACTTTGACAAGGATGCACATCTTTTCTTTATCTGATTTTGTGGACGCCTGATGTCTTCACTTCTGACATGATAATGAAAACCAGTGCAGTCATGTGAAACGCAAAGTTTTAACGAAGTACATTCCATGATTCAGTAGCTTGTAGAACCACCTTTAGCAGCAATAACCTGAAGTAAGCATTATCTGTATGACTACCGGTCTCACATCATTGTGGAGGAATTTTGGCTTGCTTTTCTTTTCATCGTTGTTTCAATTCATTCAAGTTTGTGGGCATTCATTTATCCACAGGTCTCTTAAGGTCCCACCACTACAATTCAGGTTGAGGACTGGACTTTGACTGGGCCATTGCAGCACCTTGATTGTTTTCTTTCTCAGCTGTTCTTTGTCCTTGGGATCATTGTCCTGTTGCATGACCAAATTTGGGCCAAGTTTTAGCTGTCAGACAGATGGCCTCACATTTGACCTAGAATACTTTGGTATGCAGAGGAGTTCACGGTCAACTCAGTGAATGTAAGGTACCCAGGTCCTGTGGCTGCAAAACAACGTCAACTTTTCACCCCTCAGTCATCATGCTTGACAGTTAGTGTTTGTGCTGATATGCTGTGTTTGGTTTTCACCAAACATGGCTCTATGAATTATTGCCAAACATCTCCACTTTGGTCTTGTCTGTCCAAAGGACATTGTTCCAGAAGTCCTGCAGTTTGTAATTTTGTGAACTTAGGCTGTGCTTCCATGTTCTTTTTAGAGAGAAGAGGCTTTCTCCTGCCAACCCTTCCAAACAAGCCATACTTGTTCAGTCTTTTTCTTTATTGTCATGAACTTTAACATTTAACATGCTAACCGAAGCCTGTAAAGTCTGAGATGATGATTGGCCATAATTCATCAGCTATTAGGTTGGTTTTTTTTGTTTTTTTTTCTGAGCATTGCACAGTCTGACCTTGCAGTGAATTTGCTGGGCTGTCCACTCCTAGGAATATTGTGGCATTGTGTTAACAGTAAACTGAATGCTCCAGAACAGCAAATTGCCAAAACATCTGCTTTTATTGAGGTGATCACACTTGTTGATGGTTCATGATCAGTTGATCAGTTGCATTTGATTAGCAGCGTCTGGCTGCTACTTACCCTCTTAATTTATATGGAGGCAATAAGGGTGTACTTAGGTTTTGCACTACTCTGTGAAAACTTTTCTTTTTTACATGACTGTATGTGACACTTTTTTGTAGATGTCACAGGAGATGTTGTAGGAGTTTCTTTCAGCTGGCTGCACTGCTGCTGTGCTAGACTGCACTGTTACTGTTAAGCAGCTGTGAATTATGTATTTATTGTAGAGAGACTGAAAAAAAACTGGAAAAAAACTTCATAGATGTGGGTACAACACTAAAGTAAATCTTAATCCGTGTCCCTGATTTAAAAGTTGGAAAAACCTAAACTGATATTTAATCACTAAAAAATACAGCTGATTAATCACTAATCTAATTGCATAAAGTGGATGAAATTGGCTTGGAACTTGATGAGTGACCTGAAAGCTCTGATTTATGTGCTCACATGAATTGGTAAATTGCTCATCCAACATGATGGGATGAGAGGATGAATTATCTAAAATGAGTGGGCACTGTTTAATGCAAAAAAGCAAGAAACATAGCAGTAAATAAACAGTTGAATGGAAGTAGTAAATATTTTCTACACACACACACACACACACACACACGCTCATTTGCTATTGTTAATCTGAGTTTAACATGTATACAGTAAACCTGCAGCTCTGGGTTCAAAGGTTGAGCCATAAAGCCTGGAAAAAACACATTTTATCACAGTTATCAGGTTGTAATCATTGTCTTGTTATGGTGTTCTTTTCTGTGATTTATTGAAACAAAATACACACACACACACACACACACACACACACACACATCAAACTTTGAAGAAAATGTCTTCTACAAGTTGTGTTTTCTGTGGTCTCTTTTACAGTTTTGGTCACATGATGAGCAAAGAGAAGCGAGACAGCATCAGTAAGGAAGACCTGGCCAGAGCCACGTTGGTCACCATCACTAATAACATAGGATCCATAGCACGCATGTGTGCAGTCAACGAGGTACACACACACAATCTGAATCGGTTAACTATACCCTACCAACCGTAACAGGCATATAAAGATTATGTAATACAGACACTTGCATTATTTTATCTACTTTTCCATAAACCACTAAGATATTTTCTTGTTGAAGTACTTAAAAACAGGCACATTGACCAGAATTTAGTCAGCACATCAGTAATCTACACTCACACACCTTAACTACACTTTACTGGCTGTTCAGGATTACTAAAAGCATAAAATCAATAAATGTTTAACAACGCATTCACAATTTACATATTTTGGCATCATATAACTGTTTAACCAGAGAAAAGAGAAGGTTAATTTTTTTTTGTTCTTTCGTGTGTTTTTTGCATCTAGTTGTTTGGTGTCTGGATTTGTTAATGTTTTAAATCACACTGATTTAATAGCAACAACAAAATCACCAGATTTCCTCCCATCGCACTTTTGAGCTCAGCTGTGCATTGTAATGTGTCTTAAATAGCTTCCAGCTGTGAGCTGGAAGACAATTCTGGGGATGTGGTTACTGGCTGACACTATGTAACAAAACAAACAAAACATGATTAGTTTTAATAGTCAACTGAAGCGTTAAATTAAAAAACAAAAACTAACTGCTTAAACTGAGGTTAAGGATCAGTCTGGAGTATTTCTACATGCTGTGAGCTTCTTTACAGTGTTGCCTTGTGGCATGGCGATCAAGCAGCATTGTACAGGGCTATCACTGCATGCAGAGCTGCAGCGAAGAAACACGTGTGTATATAGGGGTGATATAGGAGAGTTTCTCTTAAATGGCTTCTGAAAGCCGTACTGATAAAAGTATTTAAGACCCCAATCTTATCACAGATTAAAATTCTGATAACTGGATTTCAGTCCTGTATTTGACCATTATATTAGCATACATGTGTGCTGGTTAAGCTACACCAACAAATGCACTTAACCTGCCAAGTGTGCAGTTAGACTTCCATACTTGCACAATGCATGCTGCAGCAGGTTGTATTCTACCAGATTTCATCAGTGTTTGTCTGGTAGCTTGTTTATTGGTTCTCTAGCGCCACCGTGTGGTGGTGGTTGCAAAATGCAACACCTTTTTGTGTCGTTATTTATTTTTATTTATGTTTTCTTTATTGCTGTATTTGCAGATTATATGCCTTTATTAGAGTCAGTTTTGATTGGAGGAAATAAGAGGAGAGAGAAATATGACATGGATGACATGGATTATAAGACATTGTCATGATAAGAAAAATTGACTTTTTAAAACTTTTTATTTAACCTTTTAACCAAGTGAAACACCTGCAATTTAGAATCACTTTTGTGAGAGTGTCCTGGGCCAAGATTGAGCAGTCTGAACTTTGCAGTTCATTATTCCTTGTTAGGCCATAAATGAAAATTTTAGAGCCCCACTGATAAAGGATTTTCAAAGCCTATACAGATATTTGGTGATATAAAAATCCAGTATATTAGCTGATACTGTTTTCTTTCAGACTCATGAACCATAAAGAGGACATAACCTAACATTTGTTGTGTGCAGCTGTTTATGAGTCCCAACTAAGATAATATGACAATGGTGTTTCAAAATGATCTTGTTTTATTATCACTAATTGTGCTTTACTCGTTTAAATTCTGATTCTGCTCAGATCAGGAAGTTGCTGAGTGCCCTTTAGTGGGCAAATTATGCAAACTCAACACTCATGACATGGTTGAAGGGTCTCTTTCTTACTTTTTTAAATGTTCATTTATCGGCCGTTATAAATGCAGATATTGATATTTCGGCAAATCGCTAATATTGGCTGATATATCAGTTGGGCTCTAGAGGATTTATTCAGTTGTTATTGCAATCAACTTGGTTTCACACACAGAGTGGGTCTCAATTTATCGAAATTTTCATTTGTTCTTTTTCTTTTCAGAAAATTGAACGCGTGGTGTTTGTCGGGAACTTCCTCCGTATCAACACAGTGTCCACAAAGCTGCTAGCCTATGCCATGGACTTCTGGTCTAAAGGCCAACTAAGAGCCCTCTTTCTTGAACATGAGGTGAGCAAACTTCTGTCCTCTTGTCAAATTTAAGACATTAAATAATGTATTATAATAATTATAATCATACATATTTTGTCTTCAGAAACAGCACTGTTTGGTTACATGATAAAAGCCCACATCAAATTCATGAAGTGTGTTTGAAAAGTGTATTCATGTGTTTGTCTTTTTTCTCTAGGGTTACTTTGGAGCTGTGGGAGCACTGATGGAGCTGCTCAAGACAACAGAGGACCCCTGAAAGAAGTTCTGTCAGGACAGCATCAACTCTTGACAAGACGATGTCACCTGCCCTTGAAGGCTGTGATGTCTTAATGCTGTGACATCATTAACTTTTGAAGCTGCTGAAAGGTCCCATTCATAGAGGCCATTAAAGGAACACTAAGCGAGAACACAGAAACTGATAAAAGCCATTTTTAATAATTTAACACCTGTAAATAATGATGACCTCTAACATCCATCTCTTAAATTTCCCATGATCCCCCTATCATAGAGGTTTTAATATTGTAACCTTTTATTTATGGTTTCCGTTAATGGGGTCTACTGATTCTTAATCAGTAATCAGCCCTATGTCAGGAAGCAGAGACACAAAGTATTTTAGTGTATTTTGTTATTGTGTGTTTGTGTGAATAGCTACTGTAGCATTACATCCTGGGGACAGTAGTGCACTGGGAAACTATTTGTGCAACAGTTCTTTAAAATAGGATGCCTTTGCAGAAAAGTTAACTGTTGAATGAGGGATTTTTACCACCAGCAACTCAAGGAAACATCACTGGGGGGTTGGGCAGCAGTTTGTGGTTGCCGGTTTGTTGCACAAAAAGTAGCCCATTACGCTACTGTTTCTAAGGAGTGCACTGAAGCCAAATCCTGTTGAGATTCATACATTACCTGCCTCCTTCAGCTCTAATAGGAAGCAAAAAAAACAAAACAAAACAAAAACGGTCTGTAATTCTTTGTTTTGCTCCACTGCACATGGCCTTTGCTTTTTGTTTGTCTCTCCTTTGTCTGCCTTTAAGTAAGCAAAACTAGCACCACCAGATTGCCATGCATACATACTCAACCTGCTGAGTTTAGTGTGAGGTGATGGGACCAAGACATTGTCTTCCAACAGACTGAAGTGCATCGTTAATTTCTGTTCTGTTCTGACTGGTATTGCCAGAACTACTGTTGAGGACCCAGTCTGACTCAGCTACTTGCGTTTGTGATGTATGAAATACTTGATCTTTCTTTTTCTTTCTCATTTCTTTAACTTCCCCTGTTGTCTGTCAGTGTCAGCAAGATGGAAGCTTCTTTCACCCTCTTCTGGCTTTTCTGCCACGCTGCTGCCTTGTTTAGGTGTTGTAGTGTGATTTAATGAAATGTTCAGGCTCAGAATCCCAACATGAAAAAAGGTTAGCTGTTGATGTGAGGTAGTGTCACTTTCAGGGAGACAGCTGGGAGTCACCCAGACATGTTAGACTGTGTGATACTGTTGGTAGCTGTTTTCTAAGTTTGGTCCATGAAATTGTATTTTCCCTCTAATCCCACTTGTCTGCACAAACAATGGGAAAACAAGCACTTGCAGAATGATATATTGTAGTTGTCCAACATTCCCAAGCATTCTAAGCAGGTACTCTATGCTTGCTGTGAAACAACTGTAAAAACCTGGAAAATGTCCCTATCCAAATTATCTAAGCTTAATAATGGCTGAAAGTTGAAATAATTGGTCAGAATTAACCACAATTATGTGGCACAAAGAAGACTTTGAACAGAGAAATGGCCTCACATGCTATTGCTGCCTGTTGGCGCTGATCTGAGTCTATATTGACACTAGCACTATAGAAGAGATTTTTTTTTTTTAAACAATTGTATATTTATCATATAATTGAAAATGGCATGTAGAGCTTTAATATTTAATATTTTAGCTAAGCCATTGCCTTTTTGAAAGGAAACATAACCTTTCAAAAACCTGTTATTTGAGAGAACTGAAATTTTAAGTGACATGAAAGCATGTTTGCCTGGACACGGGAAAGGTTTATGTGCAGTTTACTACGCTTAGAAACAGTTGTAGAGAGTCCTTATTAGTAGGAAGTTTTCCATTTGCTATAACAGTTGTCGAATGAAACACAGACCACAAGTGTATTTCTTCCTGTAATACGCGGTTATGTTCCACCCACCTTCACTTCCTAGCCTGAACCTTTACAGCCTTTCATTTCTTTTTATCATCAAATCAGCTGAACTATAAAGCTAGACAGTGCAGTTCATACAGTCCACTGTTTTATATTAGGTACCACTGTCTACATGCCTTTACTCTCCTGAAGAGGAACTGTGCTCTTTCCACAATCTAGAATTAGTTGTCATGTTATTTACCTCTAACCTTTGAACTTTTTATTAAATTACCTCCAAATCATCACTACTCACACCTTCATGTGTGTTCAGCATTGGGGATTTTCTTGAAACTCTGACCAACAGTACCTGAATAATACATCTAGAATTACATGGGTAAAATCCTAAGGAGCTAGTTTAATGTAAACTACTTAAGTGTTTTGAATATTTTATTGACAGAAATTGAGTGACTGCTGTTATCCCCCACTTCACCATCTAACATACACACTGACTACACTTTGACCCCGACCCTTAACATGTTTGCTGCTTTGCTGGTCTGTTTGTGTTTTAACACACAGTGCAGTGTGATTATAGGCCACTTTTTAGGAACCTGTTAATTTAAACTGACACCCATAGTACAAAAACATCTCAAAAGATTTTCTTGTGACTTGAATATGCCTCACTGTTTGGCACTTATTGATTAAACAGAATCAAAATAGATAAAGGTACTTTTTTGACAAATAGTTTGGGTTATCTATGTCATTTTAGTGCACCCTGTGTGATATATACTTACTAAAGTTAGTATTAAGTTTTCTGCTGAAATGTTAACAGGTTTTATAAGCTTTCTAATGACTTAAACGATGTAAATGCCGTCACTTATGCAAGTGTTCTGAGTAATAGTGTAGTGAAATAATGGAGGTGTAACAATATGAAGAGAGGTTTTGCAGTCGCTTCCTCAAATGATCAATGATCCTGATGGGGTTTTTTTTTAGCTGTGATGACACTGCAAACTGTGACACAAGCTATCTTCTCTGTGCGTTTTTCTTTTTTTCTTTGCCTTGTACTAACTCATGTTTGGATGTTAATTAGTGACCTCAATCCGTCAGGTGCCACTCTGCTTTAAAATTAGGCTGGAGTTTGATACCTTGTGCCACCCCTTTATTTAACCTGAAAACCCCAATCATTTGCCTTTAACATGCGTTAGCCTGGCTACACCGTGTTTGTGCCCTCCAGTTCTCTCAATTTATATCCTGCTACTTCACCTCATTTTTAAACGTTTTGTGTTGGAGTTTTACTCTTGCTTTTTTTTTTTTTTTTCTGCCATTTGTACTGTAATAGAAGTTTCATTGCAGTTAACACCCATTCAGAGTCTGAATATCAAAGCACAAATCACCTGCAATCCCAAGTGTATCTTGGTAGATAAACAGCATTAACTTTCACTGCTACTACAGTAGTTTTAGTAGTAAAATCTGAGGTCTTCTAAAAGCTAGAACATAAAAAAAAAATGTTTTCCAACCTTTTCTTTGTTTTTATTTTTTGTTTGTTTTGGTTGGGGTTGGGACTGTTTTTTGTTTGTTTGTTTTTTGTTTTTTTATCCTTATTTTTTGTGGCCAGTAATAATTGATAATGTGAGTTGGCGTCTTTTTTTTTTCTGTGATTTTAAATCAATGTCTAAAATACCTGTTTTTTTGTTTGTTTGTTTGTTTGTTTTCTTCAATGTTGGCACAGCAGACCAGTGTGATTGTTCCCAGCCATCATAATCGGTCAGCGTGTGGAAATCTGTGGGAAAGTGTTGAGTCTCTCTTAGCAAGTTTTATGTTTTGAACACACATCACCACTGTCCTGCAGTGGTGACCATTTTATCTCAGCACAGGGGGACATCTATTTATGGACACCAGTTGTATCTTTTTACCTGGTGTTAGGGGAAAGATTTTCAGATGATACACAGTCGCTGCAGAAAATAGATGATGTGTTGTTAATTTTACTGTTTACCCCTATATCCCCACTAACAATTGCAAGCTATTACTTAATTTTCACTCTCCAAAAATCTGAAGCAGGTGTTATAGACTGTCATGGATTATGGGATTATCCTGAGTTCAGATATGTGTACTATTGTTGAAACTAACTACTTGCATGCTGTTGCAGCTTCACTGTTTCTAATGATAATAACACTTGCTGGGATTTTAAAATGTTTATGGAACTGCATCATGCTGTAGGTATAATGTGAACCAAGAATTAAGTCCTTTAAGTCAATTAACTACTTAGCTGTTTTTTTTCTTTCTGCTATAATAAGTGAACAGTGTGGGTGTCTGTCTGCTTTCACAGCAGTCTGAATTTTGAGAGTTTGCTGTTTGAATATCACTAACACTTTGTTTGGTGTTTATTTCCCATAAGGAGGGACCATCTGTATTCAGACCAGTATGTATTTCTATGTACTGTATGGAGCCTTGGCTTAAAGTGTCCACTGAACTGCAATGTTATGTCATCATAGTGAAATCTAACCAACAAGCTATGCAGTAACTCATCTGTTGATATCTTTGTCCCTTATAACAAACACACATTTCTTCTTTAAAACCTACCAGAGTTGATTTGACTTGATATTGTTCTAAAAGATATGCAACCCTGTTAGCTTTCCCTTCTAAGAAATCCTGTTTGAATCTTGACGGAGAGAGAGTTTCTCCTCCTGAAGTTTCTGTCCTGCTGATTTAGTTAACACTATTTAAGGTGGATGCTTGTAATCAGGATGTTTCAGACCCTGTTATGCAGCAGAAGAAGTGTGAGAAGCATGTTTTTTTCAGATTTGTGTGACAGTTATTTTTGAATGGTCCTATGTGCCAGATGCTCTGCTAATCCAGTCAATCATTTTGGATGGATGAGGAAAAAAAAAAAGTCCTTTAAATGTCCTGGAGCTCCGTAGTGTTAGTGAAACCTAATAGTAAATACAAGCCACTGTGATGACGTGCTCCTCCCGACTTTTTGCTTGTCACCATTTTGCTAAACATTTCCTCAGAGATTGTTAATCTGGTCGAACATCCTGGTACGAGAACACATCCAGCCTTTAAACAGTTTTCTGGAATGCTTGACTGGCGGGACAGATCTTGTGTATTTGATTGTACAGAGATTTTGTAAATATTAATATGATATATTCTACACCAGCAATCTGTCTGTTGATAAAGTTGTTTTAACTGTTCAGGGCCAGGTTTCCCAAGCATGACTCATGATCCCAAAGCAGACAGAAGATGCATCAAGACAAGATGGAGAGTTATTACCTTTACCAACAATTTGAAAAGAACTGTGATTAAAAACTGTCGGCTCATTGTGCTATGTGATTGATTAGATTAACTAGATACTAAGTTTTGTGACATTAACATCATCTTGTGTTAATTTTACCAATTGGAGATATATATAGTATAACCACTTTATATATACTTTTCCCAATTACATTCAAATCTATTTACTTAGATTAAGAAATAACCTTGGTAACTAAGTCAAACTTAACATTAATTGGTGATGAAAGATTTTAGTTGTTGAATCAAACTGTTTGGATGCTCTCGGTGGTCTCAGTTGGGGTGCCTGTTTTCTGTCTGCTGGAATTCAGTGCTGGTTGTTCACCTTGGCTCGCCTGCATCTGGGAAGTTTTGGGAATCCCAATGCTTGTTGTCAGCATCAGTTCTGCTGCTGCTTTTAACTCTGATTTGAAATAAATAAATGGTTTTAAAAAAAAGTAAATTTAAGAAAATTGCTCCCTGCCTTGTGCAATGTGTATGTACTGAAGTGAAGAGATTTTTTTTTTCTAAAGAGGAATAAAACTAAAACTGGATGAGATATGTTCTGAACATTTCTTTATTCACCTGGAATGAATCGTAGATAGAAATCCATACAGAAATAAAGATGAAAAGCATGAAGTAGTTAGAAAAAAGGCTAAGAAAGAAACTCTGATGAACACAAAAGTAATGACTTATTTCCTTTAAAATTGTAACTTTGTTTAAAAAAAAAAAAAAAAGCAACATGTAGCTAAAGTAAAAGCACTCAGTGCTTCTAGTATTTACTGCATATTATGTCAGCAGTTATGTTTTGCTTGTAGGTTTAGCACCTATTAAGAAAAGAAAAAAACAAACACTTAAAAGGCATCAAGACAAGATTTTGGAAGCATATGGCAGCATCAGACCTCTCAGCATAATTATTATTGAGTGAGTATACCAAGATACCAGCTGTTTGGAAATACCTACCTATTTTCAGGTAACTTTTATCAGGAAGCATTCATAACTTTTTTAGCTTTATCTTTCTAGCTAAACTGCTAGACTACTGCTTTAAGACCTAATACAGTGATTTTACACCAGCGTGGGTAACTAATATTAACCGGCAGATATAGTTTTTTATTTGCTGGAGCTGGGTAACTAGTTGAAATATGGCAGCTGCAATTAATCTGAATATTAAAGTCTAAAGTCTGTAATTATGTATTTATTCCCAATTATTTATTTATTTATTTTTGTTTGTAGGCCCAATCCAGGGAAGATGTTGCTCCAAGGAAGCTTGGTAAGGTGGAAATAAATGTCTCATAAAAGGCAGTTACTACAGTAAAATACATTAGATCTGGAGATCTGGACTTGACACTGAATATTAAAGTGGACTGCCAGTGTATGTCAACTAAAATATTTAGGTGGGGATTCATCACTAAATAAGGGTGAAAACTGAGCAAACCATCATTTTATTTTATTTATTTATTTTTTTTTCTTATTTTATTTTTGAGCCCAACCAATATATTGGCTGACAGATGATATCGGCTGATACTAGCTATTTGCTGGCAATTATTGGCAAATAATTTTCATTTACGGGCCAATAAATGAAAATTTTTAAAGTAAAGGATGGAAGAAACACTATCCAACCATGTTGGGAGAGTTGGGGTGGCATACACAGCAACCAGAGTCATTTATATTTTGTTTTGAGAATAAAACAAGTTTATTGTCATAGTATCTTTGTAAGGACTCATGAATAAATACACATAAGAAATGCTAGGGAAATCTGTTTCTTTCATGTACCTGAAAGAAAAAAATAAATATTGGCCTATATGTTGGCTTTTTAAATCACCAAATATCTGTATCAGTATTGGTCTTAAAAATCTTTTTTGGTCATGCTCTAATTATTATTTTTAATATTATCATCATCATCATCATCATCATCATTATTATTATTATTATTATTATTATTATTATTCCGTGCATAGCGTCATGTATAGACTTAAAATAAAAGTTTAAAAAAAAAAACTCGTCTTCAGTCCTCCAATGGCGGAAGCGTAGCTCCGCTGCAGCGTGCTGATGCATCAAATGAACAACCAATTAGCTTCCACTTCTTATCAATGGAAGTTCTCTGTTTGTGTTACTGATGAACACTTGAGTCATGGAGCGGTGACGGAGGGGAGTGGAGATTATCTGGAGGCTGTAAGCAAACACCCTTACTTTTAACTTCTTTTTGTGTTTTAGTCTTGTTCAGCACTGCTCTGCTTTTTCTATTCCTCCTCTCTTTCTCTCCAGTTCCAGTCCATGCCCCTCTAACCTACATAGGCTGTTTGTTGATGTTTACTCTGCTCTGACTTCTTGTATTAATCAGCGTCATAGGCTGCTGCGAAAAACAGCAGAAAATATGCGTTTACCTGCAAAAACAAAACGTGCATTTAGATGATAATCATAATAAATATGTTTTAATAATTTACATTTATTACAGATGCTTCTTTTTTAGTTTTCAAAAGAATTTATTGCGAAATTAAATGTTCTATGGCCACGTTTTACATGAAATTACACTCTTCAGTGAATCTGTGTAAACTTTTTTTTTTTTTTTTTTTAATTGCTCAGAGCCAG
>VUQS01036917.1:0-14560 GCA_015108495.1 Heterochromis multidens
CAACATGACGGAGCTGGAGCAGTTTTGCCTTGAGGAATGGGCAAGAATCCCAATGGCAACATGTGGCAAACTCATACAGACTTATCCAAAGTGACTTGCAGCTGTAATTGCAGCAAAAGGTGGCTCTACAAAGTACTGATGTTAGGGGGCTGAATACTTATGCACATGCCAATCTTCAGATTTTAATTTATTAAAAATTAAAAATTTTTTTCTCATTTCACTTCACCAACGCAGCCTAGTTTGTGCAGATCCATCACATGAAATGTCACTGCGAAACATGTTGATTCCAGGTTGTGAGGCAAAAAAACCTGACGAATGCCAAGGGGGATGAATACTTTCGCAAGGCACTGTAGGTTAAGCTACTGGGTGGGTGTATCTGGGTCTGCTTTGGAGTGGTTTGCATCATAATTTTCTGAACAATCCTTTTCTGTGGCTGCTTCTAAGTACTCTTCAACTTCTCTTACCTATGGAGTGCCACAAGGTTCTGTTTTGAGGCCCTTACTGTTTGTTACAGTATGTCTGTTCCCTCTGCAGCACAATTTGACCACTTTTAAGGACATTTGTTATCACGGCTACGCAGATGACATTTAATTATATATCTCTATTAAGCCCCAAGATGTTTCTAAGCAACAGATCTTGCAGAGGTGCTTAGACTCTATTAAAAGGATGGCTGACAACTTTCTCCAACCTAAGAAAAAACAAAAATCCTTGTTTGTGCCCCTGACAGATTTATCTCTAAGGTGATGGAAACTCAAGGTCTCCTTGCCACATTTGCTAAATCATCTATCTGGAATCTTGGGGTAACTTCTGACTCTGCTTTCACATTGGACGTTCATGTCAAATCTCTGGTTCGCTCTTGCTTTTATCACTTAAGAAATATTGCCAAATTAACTCCTATTGTGTCACACTCTGAACTGGAAATTGTTATTAATGCATTTATTTCGTCACGTCTGGATTATTGTTATTCATTGTCCACTGATCTAAACAAAACTCCTTGTAGGTTGCTGCGAGGCTTCTGACTAAGTCTTCTAAGTACTGATGTCACATTGTTGCTGACCCAGCTGCATTGGCTGGTCCAATTTAAAATTCAAATTTACTTAACTTGATGTGATATCCACACAAATAAACAGTTACTGTGACCATTAAGAGATGTGACAACAAGATCTTATATCTTCTAAATGATCCCTAAAAGGTACAATTAGGGGGGGGAAAAAAAGGAGGGGCCTTGTAATATTACAGTGTAGTTACTCTTTGTTTAACTCCTGTTTTAATACGAAAGAAATACACTCCACTGACTAATTACTTTTCTTCTGTCTTGTATATACACATCTATCATGAAAGCAATCGCTTGACAGTTCACCACTGGAGCAGGGATTTCATTGAAATTATGCTACTGTCTCCAAGCAAAATGACAAACCAAACAGCGAAAAAAGTCTGTTCAAGCTACACAAAACTGAAACAGTAAGGAAACACCCCTTGAGATCATTTTTATAAAGGAAATCCTACAAATGACAACCAAATGTGAATTTTCCCTAGGCTGGAGCAATTGCAGTCAAGTCAAAGTCCCTAGCAAAAAAGGAGTGTTTTGCAATAATCTTCTTGGAGTTCACTCACTTCTTGCAACTAATGAGTTACAATTCACCTCAGATGGTAATACGAGAGCAGAGCTTGGAGGAAATGTGAACAGATTAAAACAATCTTCCGAGGATCAGATGTGCAGTGGGGCATCAAATAAAAAAAAAAAAATTACAAAAAAAAAAAAAAAAAAAACTGGATAAAAAAAAAAAAAAAAAAAAAACACACAAAATGAATGTAATTGCTAATGAAATCACAGCTTTGGGTGGGTCATATCCCTATTGTCTAATTTCATTTTATATCAGGATTCAGTTTGTTAAGAGTGAGCAAGTTTCAGAACAAATTGTTTGCACTCTTTGGAAATCAAAGTACAGACCTCGCATTTCTTTCAAAAGCAGATCATGCTGTAAGTTAGCATTCAAGCTAATATGATTCATCTTTGTACAAGTGTTACTAAAGGAAATAAGTGTACTTAAGATTTTTCTTATATGATATATGGCAATTATGTTGTCTGCCTGTAAGTGAAAATATGATTTTAATTTATGAGCAAAAACATATCAGTTCCTGTGTTTGTTTGTGAGCAAACAAATGATGGAATGCAACATTTAAACCTTCATATGGCAAATGAACATGGTCAAGTGATGAGCCACCCATTGCCACATCCACAAACATACATAAACATATTTAGTCAGCACATCATCCAGATAAAAAGCTTTGGGATGCTTTCACTAAGGAGCTTGAGAGAAGGGATGCAGTCATTTGGTGTTGGGTCTTTTCAGCAAGCTTTTCCTAATGGGACGTTTTCAGGGACTTGTCAGCCTTAAGATGACTGAAATCTTCCTGGCCTGGGTACCAGCTTCATCTGGCTGCCACTGAGACTGCCAAGCTGATCGCTTTAAATTCCACTTTTCTTTTTCTTTTTTCTTTCTCTCGCTCTCTTTTTTTTTGGTTGTGTGTGGGAGGAATAGGGGCTCAAAGCAAGACAGAGTAAAAGAATAGAATAAGACAAGGATGGAGAGGTAGAGAGACAGAGGAGAAGAGGGACAGAAAGAGCAAGTGGTTAGACGAGAGGGCCTGATGAGCAATGAGCGCCTCACTCGTCCTCAATTAATCTTGTCTTTCTACCTTTGCTTTGGTGCTTCCCTTGGCACCAAGGTAATAATGACACCCTCATCCATTATCCTTTTATCCCCGTTATTCACAGGGAATTGCTTAATAATATGTTACAGATTCGTCCTCCTTCATATAATTCTTTCTGTCATTCGCAGTATATCATCTGGAAAACACACAGCCCCCTTTCTGCTGGACGCTGTTTGAGGATTATCGCGGGTGACACCTTCGGGATGCAGCCAGAATCTGGAGCATCATTTTTTCAGGCATAAAGTGGAATTACCCTGACTTATCTGTCATTGCCAAAAGCACAACAAGCCATTCAGGGCCAAAGCAAAGGTGGAACAGGTTCTTATCGGCTTCTCTGAACGAGAGGGCTTGTAAATTTATGCTAATGAGGGCCTTTGTCATCCAGGCTCACCCCTTGGGGCTGAACGGGGCTTGCAGGGGATGATAATCTGGCTGTTGAGTGCACTAGATAATTTGTACTTTATCCTCATGTAATTATATAGTTTAAATCTTTTTACCAATGCTAATCCTTCAACATGAGGAAGTGTCTTAACCGTGTCTATGGTTCTTAGCAGCAGTAGTTAGCATGCATCTGACTTTCTCATAAAATCATGTAGGAGGAGTGCAGAGCTGATATAATTACTCTGACTTTCTGTAGCCTGTGCTGTGAATCCTCCTATCATTTTGATCCACCTTAGCAGGCAGGCAGTAAGCCAAGCTAGCAGCCTGGGGGTGTGGGAGACAACAGAGGAAAAGGTGAAAACATTGTAGCATGACTGAAGAGCTCTTTCCATTTTTTGTCAAGAAAAGAAAAAAAACCATGAGGTGAAAAAGAAAATAAGGTAGAAGTAGTAAAAGTAAGTGCAGTAGGGCAGCTTTACAGAGCTTTGGAGTTCTCTCTGCTGTCCAGTGGGACTCCACGCCATCTCATGTGCCTGCCAAAGCCGACAGCCCCTGACAAGCTGCTTGGCGTGCTGTAATTTGACTAATTACACTGGATTAGACCATATTAATGCAAGCTGTTTTCTCCAGGGTCATTGACCCACCCAGTGTGTCCCTTGCTAGCTTTCCTCAATTCGGCATAAACAAAAGAATCTCAAGAAAAAAAGCAGATTTTTTAAATAAGCTTTGAACATGTATCAATTTAACTGATGTTATTTTTATAATGGGAGAGACTGTTACAGAGCATCCACAGCACAGAAACTGTGAGATGCAGACTGCACTTTCCCGGGGCACATCATCACAAGAGTCTTTGATATCAAACCAAATCTTTCTCTTCCTGCTTTGACTCTCTGCATGGAAAATAAAAAAAAAAAAAAAATTTTTAAACTTTTTTTTATGAATCTCAGAGAGGTACCATAGTTCATGAAATTGTTTTTTACAGAAGCAGAAGAGGTTACTAACAAGGGTACCCACATGCAGACAACAACAGGGAAAATGTAACTTTGAATTTAGTGATTTTGATTTTGATTTAGGAAAAATATCAGGATGAAATGTGAGGAGTAATGAGGCACTGTGAGGCTTAGTTACCCAAATGTCTTCCTGGAGAAATTGTGTTTTGAAATCTATAGGAAATAAAAGACACATTATTTGATCTGGAAATAATACTCAGAAAACCAGAAAGAATACTAAATTGTAAAAAGAATCAGGGGGAACCAACTCATTTGCATTTGTAAAAATCCAAAAAGAAAGAGGGGAAATGAGCCATAGGATATGTGTGTTTTAATACAAGTGCTCTCCCAATTGTACCAAATCAATTTGAATTTCACACAATAGAGAGGCTGCTTCAGTGTTTGTATGTGTTCCTCTGCCTTGAACACGGTATAATAATAGTCTTAAACCATGCGTTATAAAGACAGAATACCAAAGAGGCTTACAGCCTTAGTTTCATGAAACATTTAGGTAAAAGTTCCAAAGGCTGAGGATGATGAAAGAAGGTAAGCTTGAAAATGGGCTTCTGGGATCCACAGCCCTTATTGTACAGAAGTCACATCAAATTAATGCTGAGGGCCATTTGCAGCCTTTCTTCTCCTGAGCTTTTCAGAACGGATTAAGCTATGAAAACTCAGAAATTACTAAAGCACCTATTAGGCATTAAGCTCACCCTTTCTTCTCTTTCCCTTTGAAAGTCATTGAATGTGCTTCACTTCACTTGTACCACAATTCACAAGTTGTTTGCATACTTGAAAGAATGGCAATCTGATGAAATGTGTCTTGTGAAATGTATATTTTAGACTTGCTTCTTACCATTTCTTAGCAGAAGAAAACCTTTACTTTTATACACATTTTACACCATTCACCCTTGTTTAACCCAGTTATTTGTTATTTTACGAATCTGCATATTATACAAATTCAGCCTGGAGCTTCGCATAGCGCTGTAAGCATTTTGCTGATAGTTTCAGAGTGTTTTCACGCTGGTGGAGAGCTACTACTGCTGGGTTTCTCTCAGGCTTTCTGCACCCTTCTTTGCTCTCTGAATGCTTCTTCAAAGAAGCGCAGGGAGTGCATGAATTGTAATTATGGCTCTTAAAAGGATTCAAGAGCAACCAAACGATGGCACTTGAGAAACAGGTCGTGTGGAGTTAAACGGCTGTCAGACACTCAAAGCACACCAGCATGTGAACAAACCCACAAAAGCTGGACAAGTCCACTTTTAGGGCCCTCCTGCCCACTTTCTCTCTCACAGGGAGAGATTAAAGATCAGCTAAGACCCCTTTAAAGACCCATATAGCTTTTCTGCATCTTCACTCACATTCCAGTTTTCAAGAAGGGTTCCAGCTTTCCAAGTATGAAACTAAACCTAAAAGTAAGTAATACAAACAGTAACAACTAGTCAAAAAGCTGCTTAGGTTTGCTCAAAGATGTTTAATCTGTGAAAATATTCACCTATTATAAACAGGCTATTATATAACAAAGAAATAAATCCTCTTGGAACATTTCAAGGTAAATGAAACAACACCAGCGCAGCATGTGAGAAAAAGAAGCAGACGTGTGAGAGATCAGGTAATTGGTACCACCTGAGAAACCACTTTAACCACAGTGTCAGATTATCCGACAATCTAGCCTTCACAATTATAGAAAATATCATCTGTGCTCCCCAAACAGTTTCAATGACTCACCAGGGCACAAGACCCCTCGCTACACATTAAAGAGACCAGCCTTCAGTCAGGACCTTCAGGAACTTCAGCCCCAACCTACTCCCCAAAAGCACCCTCAAAGAAACCAACCTGCAGCGTGAAGTCCCTATGCATGACCCTTATTAAACTCCTAATTGGATTGAGAGCCACTAAGAAAAAAAATTCAACATTGTTCATTCAGCTGAGATTTTCTTTAACATTCCTTCCAGTAGTTTGGCCCTTCAACAATAACATTCAAACTCATGTCACTGAAAACCTTTTTTTTTTCTTTTCAAAACACCACAAGATTTTTTTTTAATGGGAGTATAGGCAAAACCTTATTCACCTTTTCTTTTAAGACAGAACACTATTTGATTTTCACAGGGTGCAAGTGACAGGCTGAAACAAAGCCCAGCGCTGCCCATTGTAAAGCCTTTCACTGTTGTAATGGTTTTAAAATGGCTACAAGCAGGGCCCTATTCACTGGTGACCAGGCTGCTCCGCTCTCATCTTCATATCCAAGACAAACTGTGGACTAAGTGGGAACTCTGGAGTCAGCTGATGAGTGAATGAGGGACTGAGTTTACTCATACCTGCAGTCTCGGACTATCAGTGCCTACAGAAGTTCCCTCCACATTTACACTAATTATAGAGAATAAATAGTTCCATAACAACAACATCAATCAAGTTCATTATGAAAAACAGCATAATGACAATAATTACAATAATATCTCATTAAGAAAAAGAATAAGAGACAGGGGAGAATTAATAGCAGACAGGTGTACAACACACTGCAATTATGGAACCTGAAATTAGTTCATTGCCTCGAGGCAAACGCAAGAGAAAGGGAAGGTTGTGTGTGTGTGTTGGGTGGTGGGGGGCTGGTTTTAGGGCTGGGAGTAGGACTGATAGAGGCAGGCTCACTGACAAAAAAAGGAATTGCAAATAAGCAAACAAAAATGTCTTAAATGTGTAAATTAGAGAGAAAAATAAGAGGGAAAAGCAGCTTTTCCCTGCAGACTGGTTCCTTAGATGAGAAAGGAGCAGCGAAACGTGATCAAGGGGAGCCGTGGAGCGGTGCGGCAGGCGTCAAGATGAGCACTCAGCCAGCGAGTGGCAGCTTCTCCTTTTCCAGTCAATCATTCATTACAGAGCCAAGTGCTGTAGAGGAGTGCCTCCTCTTTTTGACCTATCATATTACTGCCTCTGTAAACTCCTAATCCCCCCCTTCGTTAGATGGTGTCAACAGTCGACATGCTCACTCCCTGCCGCTGCACTCCCTGCTCAGACACCTCCCAAGCCCTGCCAAGACCACAGAATTGACACTCTAATAAAATCGTTTGAAATTTAACGAGGTAGAACGGCATAACTTTATCCTTCTTTCTGGTACTTTCACCCACCTTTTTGACTTCATGTTTTTTTAAATCATTAGAATGACACGCAGAAAATTCAATGACTAATTAGTTAACTTTTAAGTTTTGTTTCACCATAAATTCTGGACTCAGTTAACTGTAAGCAACCTTTAAAAAATCCAGACTTTAGGTCTTCAATCTTTCATTGGCTGGTCTGAGAGGCCAGTCATTTTTTCTTTTTTGCCTTGGGGCTGTTTCTAAGCAGGTGAAAGCCTGGAGGCAGGAACCTGCACATCAGCACTTCTTCGTCCATCATGACTCTTTCATGGCGACCCCATCTCCTGAGCTTCTCTAATAGAGCCCAGTGAGATGACTACTATAATGAGTCCAACAGATGAAAGCCCAGCAGGACAAAGCAATGTTCAGATACATCTTCAAATACACACTGGGGCACCAATCTGGGACTCTCTCTGTGAATTTTGTTATTAAAGTAAACAAAAGAATCAGACACAGGGTGGAAAGCAGGAAACCAGATGAAACATCTGTGTTTTGGCAGAACTCCAAAAATAATTTTTCTAGCAATTAATAAAGTCATGCTGATCACAAACAACAGAAAACAATCAAGTTCGTTACAGGAATGTCCAAACATATCACAGCTGTCCTTCACTCACATGCATTAACACACTGACCTTCTTCAAAAAACACAAAAACACACACACACACACACAGACACAGATCCAAGTGTGCACGGATTTAGGTAGGGTCCCGATTTAAACTGACAGATACCAGATAGCAGATACTCAAGGAAATGACAGCACAGATTTAGGATGGTTCTGAGTTTAGCTGAATGTGACAGTGCCGCAACAAAACTATTAAACATGAGTGAAGGCAAGTAATGCTAATATTCTTTATTTCTTAATGACATGTAGCACATAAGCCTTTGTAGTCAGTCAGGATCTTAAAATATCATACCTTATTGGGAATATATATGTAAATTGGTGAGATAAACTTTGTCACACCTACCACATAACACGGTTTAAGGGATGTTAATTACCGTATAAAATAAGCAATTGGCATCCAGCCCCATATGTCCCACTTTCTGGGTGAGGAAGATGGAAATGAGGTGGGGTAAATTTGATTGTGACATGCTCTCCGTCTGTGCTCCACAATGTGTGGCTTTGCCAGTAACAGGCTAATATTCAGCAGAGCTCACCACCACCAGAACTAATGAAAGTAGACAAAATGTCTCTGCTGCCATCTTTGTCTAGCATCCGCTCAGGGTGAGCCTCCCTCTTTCCCTCCTCTCCTTTTCACCTCCCCTCTTTCCCCTTGCTCTTGAAGGGAGGGTGACAGCAGCATAAAATGGTGGCGAGCAAATGTGCCTTCCATGTGGCAGCAGTGGTGGGGGTGACAGGCCAGGCTGAGGCCAGTGCTATCAGCAGTGCATGGCTGTTGCTTTGAACAAGCTGGATGGTCGCCATGGAGGATCAGGGCAGAGCTCATGAAACACCAGCAGCTACATACAAAAGCATCTCAATATCAAATCAAGAAAAAGACCAGCCACCCTTGAGAGAAAATAGCTAGCCCTTTGATAAATGGAAACTTCGCTGTTTACTGACGCTTGTTAATAACTGACCACACATCACACAGTTATTCTGGTTTGTTTTACAGCGCAGCAATGCATTTGAAAGTCTTTTATAGAAAATTGATTCATATATTTACTGACGTGCTTCTATATTATGTGTAAATACCAAATCTAAAAACCTGAGATGATTAGAGGATGCCAGTAGACAGCAGAGGATGCCATAATTCTATACAAATTCTAAAATCCCATTAGATAAACCTGTGATTTTGGATATATATATATATATATATATATATATATATATATATTCACTTGCTAGGACTTTAAATTTAATATATGAAATATTTAAATATGACTTAAAGAACATCTAGCCAAACTACTGAACAAAGAAAACTCACTTCATCCAGCAATTAGTAGTTGAGTCTTTCAGGGGGTTGTTATTTAACCCAGAGCTCTGAGGATGATGAAGCAAGGGCATAAATCACAGAGTGAAACAAGGCAGACTCCTCGATTCATTAATGGAAATGATCTGTCAATATGCTGGAGTCAATTCACACGTGTCAGCTGGGCTCAGCACACAATGGCCCAGCCAACTTATGAACTCCCTGCACCACTCCAACGAGTCCATAAAACAACTGGCAACGCCGCTGGGGAGCACCCCGAGACACCACCCTCTTGCACAGACCACCAGATGACACAGATGGGGCGAAACCAAACAAAGACGAGACTCCCTTTGTACAAAGACGGACCCCTTTCAAAAGCCATTCATGCAACAAATTGGGGAAATCTGGCCATGCACCACTCTGGGCTTGCTCTTTTATTAGCATGAGCCTTACGTCACAGTAAGTGAAATCCGATTTATGGGACTCTGCTACAAAAGTGGTTAAAATCAAGCACACTTTAAAGAAAAAAAAAATAAAGACAAGTTAACCAACAACAGTTATCCAGGAACAGCTTGTTCTACTGTAACTGGACCACAGAGTAACAAGCCAATTCACTTTTTTATTACCCTTTGCTGCACTGCACAACAATAACCAAAGCATCAGCTAAAGAAACGCTAATGAGGAAAGCTACACAAAGACAATGCTGATCCTTGCTTTCATGTCTTCTCCTCTAGAGCTGATGGATTATTTGGCTAAATATAGAGCTAAAACATGACAAATTTTTATTGTCAAATCATCTTGACAAGCTTGTAAGCAAATGTAACTTCAGTCTCTATGTGTTGTTCACTGCATCAGATAGAGGAGCAGATATCACTGATTTGTCATAGTCACAGGGACTAATACCTATTAATAACAGCCATGCACAAGGTACTGTAGGGGTAACTTTAAACGGCTTCAAGCTTTAGCACTTTCAAAGGCAGCCCATCAGTTATGGAGGTTTATTTCCATGTAGGTCATTAAATATGAGCACACAAGCTTTCTCTTGTTAGTCCCTCTGCATTTTTCTTTTCTTGTTCTTTCTCAGCTGCATACTGGTGCTGCTGCAGCAATCTGCATAGAGAGACATTTGTCATCATTAGCCCTGCTCTGACAGTTGGCACCCGGCACCTCAGATCTCTAAGACTGGCAATTATGAACCCTTCATCCCTTATTTAGGCAACATCACCTAATTTCATCACAGCCCTCACCAACAGCATTTGATTACCAACACCCCCAAACCTAAAATATGCCCTCAATTCTTCCATTTCCTTTGTTTTGTGCTTCAGTGTACTCCTACTCCTAGATCACATGACATGTGGGAGACAGTTGTGTTCGTTCAATCTGAGATTTGAAATTACTTATCAGGCACAAGGGCTGTAGAGAGGCCTGTATATGAGCATCATGGGGTCAGTGGGCAGATGATTACGGCGCCCACTTTTAGATGGTAGACATCTTGGAGACATTAAGATTAATCACAGTGTTATTTCTGAATGGCTGCCTTTAAGCACAAACAAGGTGGAAATCAACAATAAAACAAAAACAAACCAACTAAAACAGAAATGAAAATAAGTGCATGCTAACATATAAACTGTTCAAGTCTTTAAGACCTAAACAAATCCAATTTCTAGAAATCAACAATAAGAAATCATGTAGAATAAAGTAATAAAAACCAGCTGCTCCAGTTTCCAACACACGAAATGTTTAACAACAAAATACCAACTACAAACTGCATGCTGATAAAATGAGTGGAAAGCACTGCAGCAGCACTGTCACTGCATCCGGCCAACTGCGTAAAATGTGTACGAAAAGGTGCACTGAGCATTATGAAAGACTGTATGTCCCTTTTCGTAACACAAACCAGGCATTTCTCTGGATTGTTACTTTGGCAAACAAACTTGAATTGTATACATGCTAAATTCATGCAAATACATGCATGTAATTTATCAGCAAGCCTGACAAGCGTACCATATTGCAGAGGGAAGGGGTGAAGGGCCAAATGAAGCTGAGACAATCAATTAGGTTTTGTAATTTACACTTTTCTTAACATTCTCTGAATGTCCCATCAAACCAATACATTTGGTTATTTCTGTGTGCTGCAGCTCACTGGGAACAGTGCCTGTTGAGGTTACCGCTAGAGGGTCTCTGAGTGCCCTCTGGCCATGTGGTCCAGCTTCCTGACTTATCCAAATGAGGCTGCTAATACACAGCGGAGAATAAAACAAATGAATGGACACAAGCCAAGGGGGTCCACAGTGAGGCTCCAGGCCTCAAAATTAACTGGCCTCCTACAGAGACACCATATTGCGTGGAATAATAATGTTCCATTATTAAAAATCCCAATGACAATTTCATTTTGTGACAAACAAAATTACAGAAAAATGTGTCAAAGTGAGTGACCATCCCATGAGTGTATTATTTCTCACAGTTTGAGATCCAGTGATGTCACATCACCAAAGTGTCACTGCTTTTAATCTGATCTGTACAAACAGATGTCATCCTACTAAGTCCACTTTGACTAATCTGCACATTAACTCGGGAACTAACTGGTTAAATTCCCTTTGTGTGGGATATTGCTTGAGAGAGTCCTTTTCAAGACTAAAAAAACCCAGAAACTTAATGAAATTGCATGTGTCAGACCTTAGTTATGTAACTAGATTTTTAATAAAACAGCATCCATAATTACAATGTCAGTAAGAGGATTGCTGGCCACAAAAGTCTTGATCCACTTTGTGGATCTTATTATGAGGTAATGCCAAAAATTGAAACACGCATATATGATACTTTAAAACTGTATTTTTAATACAGTAGAGATACAGTCGGAGAGGACTGTGAACTTTGCAGACCATTGATTGTTATTTTCCCAATTCAAACTAATTTTCAAAACAGAATTGTTAACGCATGTTGCTGGATTGTATTTTTACATACAATTAAAAACAATAATGTTTTCATGCATGGGTGTTAATTAAATATATAAATAGCACCATAAAGCACTGAGGACAAAACATTAAATATCATACGCTTAACGACTCTGGCGTCACTTGGTAGAACATAAATTCAAGTCACTCAAAGCACCACTCATCTCATCAAAGGCCAATTATGCCATCAGAAAAGTACCACTGAATTTATGCCTGTCCATGTTAATATGATGATCGGTCTTGCTAGAAGAAAGGATAAAGAAAAAAGGAGAAAAAAATGAACAAGTTTAAAGGCATGCTCTTTGAAAACAAAGAGGCCTTCAAAACAGGGTCACATGCTTGTGCAAAATTAGGGGAAGTAGAAGTCATTGTATTGATTTACACAATCATGCATCCATTTTGCTGGGTCAGAAATAGGCCTGTGCTGGAATCACAATCCCATATATCACACTGGAGGGCCTTCAATAGCCTAGTGAGATGGTGAATGAATCAACAAAGATTGCAATGTTGTAATGTTAAAGATATGAGTAAGGAGACTGGATTGTCTTAGGCTAGACCTGGAGTCATGGGACTGCAGAGCAGGTTGAGTTACTGTGAGATCTGTGCAACCACATGCTTTAGATTAAGAGGTGATAATCTCAATGAAAATCCCTGCTTCTATCACGCATAGGGATGGCCAAACACTGGAGTACAAACTCAAGAGGTGCAACTGGATTCAGAGGTATCTGACTTTGAGCAAGATAGCCTGGAAAGTGAGCCTAGTCTGGTTTCAATAAAAAACAAGTACCTGCTGAGCCACAGACAGTGGGAGCGAGTGAGAGAAAAGACTATCAAAGCCTGAGAGGGAAAAATTTTTAGCTACCTCTCATCACATGAAAACCTTCGATAATGTCCTCCACATCCACCAGAAATATGTCAGTAAGAATAAAACATTTAAGCTGTAAAATGTAATCACAGTTAAATGTGATGAAAACTAGAATAAAATCATATTGCTATTATTTACTGTTATACTATTTTCCCAAAATTGGATTCAAAGAAAATAAAAAATGAAAAGAATTACTACCCATATCTGTAATTTCTGCCTAGTAACAGTGTGAAATTATCACCAGGGTTTACCAAGCAGCTACTGGCAGTGTGTTCATGACAGGTTGTGATGATAATGGGAGTCACCTATCTATCAAGGTCCTTCCCGCACGCACGCCACCTCCCGCTCAGCTGCATCCATGTAGTTAGAGCTGGAGCTGATGAGCAGCGGTTTGCCCTCATAATGTCTGGTTGTGTGCAGTTCAGACTAGAGCAGAGATGAGTGTAAATGACTTTTTGTTGCTTATCTGATCCATGCAGCAACATCTTTTTGAAGTCTTCTTCAAAGCATGCACTGTATTGTGAGATGGAGTTCCAGTGCAATCATGAGAGCCAGAGAGGGTTTAGTGCAGATGTAAGCTCACTTTACTGAGGAGCATGATACTGTCTATAAAATGGACATACATGTCAATTTTAATTGTCAGAATTATTCTGTTTTGACTTACTTTTTTATTTTCATGCTCAAAATATTGAAACCGTTTATTTTTTGCTGGCATTACTATCTTGCTTAATAAAATACATATATTTAAGAATGCAGCATGCCAACGTATAATATTTTCTTTATTTGAATAATTATTTCCATTACACACAACACACAATAATAATTTAAATAATTTTTAATATTAGAAGTACTTTCAGAAAAACTTAACTCAAAGAACAAAATAAAAATGACATTTTTTACATATTCTTCTTTCACTGACTTAAATTGAAATAAAAAATTTCAGTATTTTTTGTAAATATGATAAAACTTTTTTTTTTTAAGTTTAGAAAATTGTAAGAAGCAAGTATTTGTTAGGATTACAGCTGTCGTGGCTTTCTTACAAAATACATTCATTAAATTACTAAAATAAAATACTGATGGCATTGTTGCTGACAGAACAAAATACAAATACATATACATGCATAAAATACATATAAAAATACTCATCATACAATCTGAACTTTTAAAGCTGAGATACGAAATTACTCAAACTTATGGTAACTACTAAATTAAATAAAATGTCAAAAAAAAAATTTTTTTTTTTTTTAAAAACTAGCGTGAAAATATTTTAATCTTTCAGAAATAAAGGTGGTAGCTCAACGCTGTTTATTAACCTAATGTCAAATTTAAAAAATCAAAATATGATTATTTGATTAATATGACCTGAAAAAGTACAAAAAGAATTTTTTTAAATCCATATACATTTATATACTGCTGTCTACATTTCGCCATTCAAATTGTGATTTATCTGCTATGACCTATATGAAAAAATCCGATCTGGTGCGCTGCAGAAAAAGAAACATCTAAATAATACTGAAAACGGACCCGTTTATTAGAAGAATACATGAATACTAACCAATTCTAAACCCACCTACTGTTTCAAATATGATTCAACAGAGCACACTAAAAAAA
>VUQS01036925.1:8997-20337 GCA_015108495.1 Heterochromis multidens
GAGCTTCAACAGACTGTTTGAGTTCCAGTTTTTGTTTTGTTTCGGTTTTTCTGAGTGTGAAAGTTTGAGAGCCAGCACCTCAAGCTCCGATGTCACACAGATAGACTGATGAACAACTTGATTTGTGGGATTGCAGTTTCATTAGAAGGCAATGGTTAGAAGACAACAGAACTCACGAAGCTAGGAAGCAACCAGTGTATGAGGGTAAGATGGAGTGTGACTATGGAAGATTTGACATTTGCAGCACCTGCAATGGGCTATTATGGCAAACAGAAAAAGGTGCTAAACCTGAAGGTAGTCTTGTTTGGACTGAGATCCCACAGGAAGAACAGAAAGATGTTGTTCAGGAGAATGATGTCTGTCCCATTTTCCATTTGTAGTGGTTTGCTTGCCTCTCTGCTCCATCTATGTGGTCTATTTCAGTAGAATTCAGAGTAATACTGTGTTCTCCAAAACTTTAAAGAACATATGGTCTGGTTTTTCTGTTGATTTTTCCTATCCCAGTGGTTTTAATATTGTTGTGTTTGGAGCTGTGTTGATTTTGTTTGTGATGATTATGCCTGCTACCTGTGGCGTGTTTTTTTTTCTGCAAGTGCTTTTATTATGTAATTAGAGCTCTGCTTTCCGATTGGTATTGAAATCCTACTTGGTGTCAAGGTCCCTGGATCTTGTACCCAGGGTTTTGAGTTTTTGTGGTTTCATGATTCCTTTTTGGTTTGAGAATCATTTGTTTTGAGTTTTGTATTTTTCTTATAATTCCATTTCCTGGTTGGTTTCTTTATACTTATATTCTCAGGTTTTAGTTTTACATCTAATTCTGTTCATGATTACAGTTTGGGTTATATTTCTTTCCTTGAGTTCCTGTGTATTCCTGCCTCCCTTGTGTTTCAGTGTCTTGCTTAGTCTCTGTCTCTGTGTTGTCTTACTTCCTGTTTATATTTTGGTTGTCGTTTGTCTCTTGTGCTTTGTGTTTAATTTTACTTCCTTTTGAGTCATTATTTTCAGTGTCCTCAGCTGTGTTCCCACCTGTTCCCCACTCCCCTCATTATCTGGTGTGTGTTTATATTGTCTGAGTCTCCCCTTGCCCTTTGTCATGTCATCCCTTGTGGATCTGTATCCTCTTGTTTTATGTTTCTCTGAAGTTTCCCAGTATTTGGATTCCTTGCTCCTGCCCAGCTATTGTTTTGGGCTTTTGTATTTTTTGTGAGAGTCAGCATTGAGTTTATGTTCTGTCTCCCAAGTCCTGCATTTGGGTCCACATCCTGCCTGTCAAACGGTCGTACCTTGAGACTTGGCTTTTATATTAAGTGATTCTTGTTTTCTTTAAACTACACTGATAACAGATTATTGCTGTAACTTGCCTGTCTTTTTGCCCTTTAATAAATATAATGAAGTATTTTTTCGGGGACTCGGGTTCTCTTTCTCTATTTCTGAGACTTGAGTAGTTGGGAGGAGCAGACCATCAGGACAATTAGAAACACCTGGGCCAGGCGTTGCCTCAGCATAAATGCCTACCTTCCTTCATCAGTCTGTAAAACTCTTCTCTCCCATGCATCTTTGTCTAATTTGTGCCATTCAAAACATCTCACACTAATTATGGTTTTCATTTTTTTAAAATTTAAATAAATTATTCTTCATCCTGCGTGTCTCTGTTTTTTTTTTTTTATGGCTTCTGAATCAGATTATGACACACCACATGGTCACAGTGATCTAGCAACAGATCAGATGGATGAGTAAATATATCATCACAGCAGATTTGTTTATCACTGTGTCATTTTGGAATTAAGCATTTGCTCAAATGATCAATTTTCTACAGGAGGTGTTTTGCTGTTTCACAAGTCTTATTTAGAACATCATCAGCAAGAAATATTCAGTGAAGATATAAAGTGTTTATATCTAAATATCCAGTGTATACTGATGAGTAAAGAAACAGTTCCACTGCAATTTGATTGAAATGCTTCCTGCCATACCCTTGTGAATTGCAGTAGACTGCATGCTCTGAGAAACTTGATTGATTTAGTTATACAACAACTGCCATGGACCCTTCTATTTAAAAGATTCACACATGCAATTTTTATTGTAATTTTATATACTAAGTACTTTTAAAGCTACTCTATTAGCTTCAAAACAGTAAACTGTCTTTTATTTGTTGTAACATTTCAGCAGTTTGGGGAAAATTTACTTACCAGCTATATGAGGCATAGCTCGTGTATGCCAAATACTTATTCATATGTCTTACCACTCACCATTAAGTTGCTATATATGACATAGCACATCGTTAGAGCACGAGAAAATGCTTCTGGACAGTATTAGATATGACTGACCGATTAGTACTGTTGCTCCCTGCAGTTCACCCATTGGTTACAGTGCTGGCAATAGATGATGGACTTCACTCCCTCTCCGTTACCCTCACTTGATTTGCCTCTCCCAGTGTGTCCTTGTATATTTGTATGTTGTTCCTCTACAGCTACTAGCCAACAGCTTGCGCAGTGCACTTCAATGAGGTTTCAAGATAGATAATCTATATTTCAGAGCGGAAACACAAAGCCAACAGTGAGGCATGAGATATGAACAGACAGGACACAGTGATGTAACATTTAGGCTATGTTACAGTGTTATTTCTAAAGAAAGTATGCTTTCAAATTTTGCTTTTGAAAGCATTAAGATGACAGTCTGCTTGGGAGACTTTTCTACAAGTGCATTGCATTATATTCCAGACAGAGTAGCAATCCTGCCTGCTCAACTGAGATCTTGACCCTTTTTATTAAATGTTGTAAAATCATCCACATTCAGGTTGAGTGAGAACTCAAATACACCTACCACAAAGCAGAGCTTATTACTTTCTCAAATGGATAGTCCAGCATATTTTTTTTTACAAGTTTTCATAAAAAGTAAAAGCATTTTTAGAAAATCAGTTATATGGTTAGGATATAAAAAGCGTGCCCAAAGCATCACAGTACTGATGCACTTCTCAAAAAGCAGGATCAGCACCTTTATGCAATTTAAACACTGCCAGTATGCACCCATGCTGGAAGATGGCTTTAAATACCATCAAGACAAAATAGTTTCCATTCTGGAAAAGACGGGGCTTACAAGTGGATGTGGGGAAGAAAATTATATTTATTCAAATAGCAAAAGAAAGGGTAAGTAAAATAACTGCCCTTCGTGGAGGTACAATCTGAAACACCTGGCCTTCCTTGTCCCCAGAGTCTTTTGTTGGTGGTTTAGCCACAACATTTATTGTTTCTTTTTCTCTTTCATTTTCTAATTACCACTGGTTGTAGAGTGATTTCTTTCTTTTTCCTTATTTTTCCTCTGTTTCCTCACCACGCAAAACAGAATTTATCACATTTAAACTTTTTGTGTGGAAGGAAAAATTGCAGAACTGAATAAAACATGAATGTGGTTTGGCCTAAATTAATCTTGCATAGCCAAGTTCACAGAGGTCTGAAGAATTCAAGCACAATAGTTTGAGAAGAGTTGAGACAGTGATCTGTGGTTATACTTTAAACCCCTAAAATTACACCTGAGAGTACTTGTTTGTGCTCAAGCAGAAAAGTAACCTGAGGTGGCATCTCCAGAGGCTGGACTTTTAGCACTCAGGTGTCATCAAGATTTAAGAACTAAATACATAACTGGATTAAAGTGAAGGATGGTTTTCCTCTCGATTTTCCCTGCACAGGAGAGACCAAATTGCAGAAATAGGTAATAAGAGACAAAATAACCACAAATGACAAACATTAGTGTTGCTTTTTTTTATTTTAAATTGGCTGCATTTGACATCTGTTTCTCCTGCAATTGGTGTGGTTTAACAAAGACACTGTAAGTTGCTTATTGGTGTTTTACTCCCCAAGTGCTGCAGTGCAGTTGCAGTGGCCAGCATATAATTAACTAACAACTGTAAATAACTAATAACTGTAGTCATTTTGTGCAGCTTCCAGGTGTGAGTGTAAAGCACTAACAGCTATAGAACAAACTGTAGCTATGAAAGCTTAAAGTGGTGGAAGGCTGGTGGGCTCAGATTGCCATATAGACTATTATGTTCCTTTACACTGAAATAATATGACCTTTTTTTGACCAACAGCAATAACAACGGAATACTAATAGAACTGTATGAACTGCCTGGCACATACAGATAGATTTTTGAAATAAAATACATATGGCCATTTTTTTTGTTTTTAGATTAAATTAAATATTAATTTTATGTTTAATTCATTATTAAACATAGAAATAAGAATAAGAATAACTTTATTGATCCCAAAGAGAAATTCATAAGGTGTACATATATGAAAGCTAATGTATAGTTAAAGATCCTGCTTGTGCTTGTTCTTGATAATGTCATGGCAGTCTTTCTGTAGCTCTCTCTCTCACATCCCACATCCCACCTCCCTCTAGCTCTCAGCTGTCTGTCTTCCAGGACTGACTTTGTTAAGAAGTCTGTCACAGCTGATTGGTTGCACCTGGGAAGGTCTGCTGTCCTAGGAGTATGTCTCTCTGTCTTTGTTGCTGAGCCACAGGATGCCTTCCTTGTGGGGGTCACTTTAAATTAGCTTGTTTTTGTGTTACTTCCCTTTATTTTCTCCCGCCCACACTCCACTGGCCTCACTACCGCATGTGCTTTACACCACTGATTCCTAACATTCCCATATTTCATTATGTTGGGAGATTTTCAAATGTCTTGAAGTCTATTTCTAATATAAGTTAAAAACATTGAAAGATGTGCTTCGTTTATTAGATACACTATGTCGACAAAAGTCCTGGACCACCTACACCTTACACCTATGAGCTACTCAGCTGTGGAAACTCATGCCATAAAGCTCCTGGCGCACATTCTTTGTGCTGATGTTAAGGAGGTTTGGAACTCTGCAGGTGACAGTTCTGCACACTCAGCGACCCCGCTCTGTAACTTTACATGGTCTGCAACTTTGTGGCTGAATTGTTGTTGTTCCTAAACTCTTTGCACACACACTGCTACTGCTGTATTTGCAGTGGTTTGCCACAGTGGATGGATCTGCATATTTGATTTGGCACTGATTTTTACACCGGATGCACTTACTGACACAGCCCGGGATTTATGTCTCCTCACAGTCTTGAACCAGGGATGTTTCTTTTGTAAAGGCAGATTGCATGGCTCTGTGGTTGATTTTATACACCTGAGGCAATGGGACTGGAAGCACCTAAATTCAAAGATTAAGCAGTGTGTCCCAGTATTTTTTGTCCATATAATGTATCATTGTACTGTAGCTTTTATTCATGTGGGGCTCTCTATCATATAATGTTGTTGGGGGTTTTTTTTGTATTGCATAAGATGTTGCTGAAAAAGTAAATTATTATTATTATTATTATTATTGAAAAAATAAATACATCTGCACATTAGTTGCCTCCTATTTAGCCTCCAATTTTTACAGGCTATTGGACATATTTTTGGTCTGGCACCTGTGCATGTGCATGCATTTCCTTTTTTCAGTTTTCAGTTATTTAAAACTAAAGATAAAGTTATTTTTGACCAGGAATTTTGATGTGACTTTTAATTTTCTTTCTTTCTTTCTTTCTTTCTTTCTTTTAATTTTATTAGCAGATGACACTGTGAAAGTATATGTGGAAAATTTGTTAAATTAACAGCATTTTTTTAATGTTTTGTGGAATAGAAAAGATAGTGGAACAAGTGATGGCTGGAAACCCTAAAAGAAATTTTGTGCTTGTTTAGGGATCCTACTTTGCATTGCACATAGAGGTGTTCACTTGAGCCCTTCTCCTTGCTATAGCTCCTATTTTCACTAGTCAGTGTTTTCATGCTGCTCATACAATATGATTGTTAAAATAACAGAAGGAACAGAAAATATATTTGTTTTCTGCTTTCTCCTTCGTGGCTGTGTCACTTCCAGTGGCTCTTGCTGTCAGCCTGAGTCTGCCAAGTTTTAAAAGTGTGATCAACAAAGGGATGTTACTCCCAGATCAGTGTGTGTGAGAACATGTGTTTGTGTGTTCTGTTTACACATTATGGGTATGTGTCCACCCTTAAAGGTGAAGAAGAAACAGAGTAGTTACATTTAGTAGTCCTCAGGCAATTAATGTAAGATAGCCTTGTTTGTGTGTGTGTGTAGTGCATGTGTATGTATTAAGTTAAACTGTTGGATATGTGTGTGAAAAAGGCATAAATCCAGACAACAAGAGGAGAAGAGATAAAAAGTGACAGGTGTTAAAGTTGGCCATTTTATCACCTTCTTCTGTCTTTCTGTGACAGTGCAACTTGGCTTCTTAGCATATTTAGCTCCTGGGAGTTTGTATAAATGTATGGTTTAAAAGTGTGTGTTTTTGTTTATTTTTCCACACAGGTGCATTTGGCTGTTTATGTGAAGCATGCCTGATCATGGCTTTGCACATTTTTCTTTGGTAGAAGGACATACATTCCCTCAGGGTGTGAATTCAAACTGTGACGCTTTCAAACGTAGCCTATCTTGATGTCTACACACACACACACACGCGCGCACGCACACACAAAGACACACGTAGTATGTCAGAAGTTCACCGCCCTGACAGCGGGACTGACAGAAGAAGAAAACAAGGATGACACAGTGAAAGAGACAGATGGGGAAGACAAGGGACTAGAGAGAGAAACTGAATGAGATGGATTAAATACAAACACTGAGAACAAAGTCACATTATATGAAACTATTAAACACACCTAAAGTCCATATTCATCATAGTCTGGAGTGTGAGCTGTTTCCTAGCCATATGGCTCTAAGGTGTATTGACTTTCATTCCTTGCCATTAAACCCATTTAGATGCAAATCTAGCAGCCAGTGGCATTCTGAAGAAGAAAAACACAGAAAAATAAAAAATTCAGTCAGTGATGATAATTGAAGTTCAAAGACAAACTTGCCAATGATTTATTGCCAAAAAGGAATTAATCAGTAACTCAAATGTCAGAAAAAGACATTTAAATTTGAGCATTTCATGAATAGCATTCATGTATACAGTGCTGTGAAAAAATACTTGCCCCCTTCCTGATCTCTTATTATTTTGCATATTCGTCACACTTAAATGGTTCAGATCATCAAACAAATTTTAATATTAGACAAAGATGACCTGTGTAGGCTGCCAGTTTAGCTCACTGGTTGAGCTGGCACCCACATGCCTTACAGCTGAAATGCAGCAGCCCGGCTTCCAATCCAACCTGTGGCCCATTGCTGCATGTTTTCCCCTGCTCTCTCTCCCCCTCTTTCCTGTCTACTCTTCACTGCTGAACTGTCAGATAAAAGCATAAAGCCCATAAAATAAATCTTGGGAAAAAAATATAACCCAAGTAAATACAAAATGTAGTTTTTAAATAATGATTTCATTTATTTAGGGAAAAAGCTATCCAAACCTACCTGGGCCTGTGTGAAAAAGTAATTGCTCCCTCTTGTTAAATCATCAATTAACTGTGGTTAACCACATTTTTTGGAAAGCTGAGTTCAGTTTTACTAGCCACACCCAGGCCTGATTACTGCCAGACCTGTTGATTCATAACAATCCCTTAAATAGAACCTGTCTGACAAAGTGAAGTATGCTAAAAGATCTCAAAAAGTAACACATCATGTCACGATCTAAAGAAACAAATGAGAAACAAAGTCATTGACATCTATCAGTGGAAAGGGTTAAAAAGCCATTTCTAAGGCTTTGGGACTCCAGTGAACCACAGTGAGAGCCATTATCCACAAATGGAGAAAACTTGAACAGTGGTGAACCTTCCCAGGAGCGGCCGGCCTACCAAAATTACTCCAAGAGCGCATCGACGACTCATCCAGGAGGTCACAGAAGAACCCAGAACAGCATCTAAAGAACTGCAGGCCTCACTTGTCTCAGTTAAGGTCAGAGTTCATGATTCAACAATAAGAAAGAGACTGGGCAACAATGGCACCCGTAGGAGAGTTCAAAGGAGAAAACCACTGCTGACCAAAAAGAACACAAAGGCTCGTCTCACATTTGCCAAAAAACATCTTGATGATCCCCAAGACTTCTGGGAAAATATTCTGTGGACTGACGAAACACAAGCTGAACCTTTTGGAAGGTTTGAGTCCCGTTACATCTGGCATAAAACTAATACAGCGTTTCATAAAAAGAACATCATAGCAACAGTCAAACATGGTGGTGGTAGTGTGATGGTCTGCGGCTGCTTTGCTGCTTCAGGACGACTTGCTGATGGAACCATGAATTCTGCTCTCCACCAGAAAATCCTGAAGGAGAATGTCCGGCCATCAGTGCATGCCCTGAAGCTCAAGCGCACTTGGGTTATGCAGCAGGACAATGATCTGAAACACACTAGCAAGTCCACCTCTGAATGGCTCAAAAAACAAAATGAAGGTTTTAGAGTGGCCTAGTCAATGTCTGGACTTAAATCAGACTGAGATGCTTTGACATGACCTTAAACAGGCCGTTCATGCTGTAAAACCCTCCAATGTGGAATTAAAACAATTCTGCAAAGAAGAGTGGGCCAAAATTCCTCCACAGTGATACAAAAGACTAATTGCCAGTTATTACAAACTCTTGGTTGCAGTTCTTGCTGCCAAGGGTGGCACAACCAGTTATTAGGTTTAGGGGGCAATTACTTTTTCATATAGGGCCAGGTAGGTTTAGATAACCTTTTTCCCTTAATAAATGAAATCATCATTTAAAAACTGCATTTTGTATTTACTCAGGTTATCTTTGTCTAATATGAAAATTTGTTTGATAATCTGAAACATTTAAGTGTGACAAATACACAAAAAACTAAGAAATCAGGAAGGGGACAAATACTTTTTCACAGCACTGTAAGGTGTAACCTAACCTGGCTATTCATCTGTAGAGTTTTGCATGGTTATTGTAATTAACAATGATTAAATTCTCCCTGATAGTCTGATAGCCTCAGTAGAAGCAATCTTTACAATTTAGGGATTACGATGTGAACAAAACAGCCAAGGCATTGGATTAATTGATTAATAGTAAACTGGACACAACACAGAAAAATACACACAGTAAGATATGAACACAGTAACTGGGAAGGAATGAAGAATGAGCACAATATTACAGAGTAATACTGGAGTGTAATATTGTGTTAAGGCTCTTTCAGACTTGACATTTGCTGTGCTTGCTGCTGGGTTCAGTGCCCTGTTTCGAAGGCAGTGGAGGACAGAGCAGAATTTCGAACCAGAGATAGGGAATGCATCAATAAAATATTCAGTATGAAAACTACCTCTTTTCCCCATTACCTCAACTGAGAAACTTTAATAGAACTGTAGAGCTATTGTGGGGTACACAAAACATGTATTTTGACTTTACATCCACATGTGTTTAGGCCACTTAAAAAAAAAAAGAGTAAAAAAATACAGATATACAGAAACTAAATTGGGAGTTTACATGATGTGATGCAACTTCCTGATAGAGTGTCATCACTCACTACTTTTGATTCGCTGATTTTTCACAACTCAGAAAAACATCCTTCTACTTCCAGCTTACAATGGCATTCCCATGTCCAAAGTATGTGAATGGCCATATATGATATGAGTTTTCCACATGTCGATATGGAGAAAGATTGTTTCTAAAAAAAATGCTGAAATTGAATGGATGGATGGGAATGCTAAATTTCTTTTTGTTCTAAAACACGATTTTAAAATGAAAATGATCAGTGTGGATGTAGCCTTAGGGAGAATAATAGTAACATAGTTTTGATGACACTCAAAAAAGACATTGTTTCATCTGTATGTTCTTTGTAGTACAGTGAACATTATGACCAAATCTCATTGCTGTTTTCTGAAGTTCTGTTTAGTGGGAATGGATCAAACATTAGAAATACCTCTCAGGTGTATTCTAAAACAATGTTAGGTTCTTAGAATATCTTTATAGGACTGAGGGGGTAATAAAATAAAAGGCACTTTATTAAAACTTATTGAAGTATATGACAACAGAGGGTGCTGCGGGGTAGAGCTCAAAAACCTACTGAATCCAATCCTGAGTGAGATAATAATAAAAGACTTAAAAACACAAGGAAAGACAACAAAAACTCTTTTTAAGGAAAATGCAGAGATCACACAAAACACCTCTTCTAAATTTAAAAGTAAAAATGGTTTTAGTTTCCATTAAACTACACAGGTGTATAGATATAAACTGATAAAAGCAATTGTTCTAGAATCAAGATTTCTGCACCCCTGTCCTTTTTTGTACCACTAAAATGTGTCTTTGGGCAAGAACAACTATTGCCTGGATGACCCAGGAATCGTTCTTCAAGCTCTACATTTATGGTCTGTACATGTGGGGAAGATGTTTTCACTGGATGGTGGGTGTACCCAGCACCAGGCATCGTGTGTCCCCAGGGTGGGGTTGGCTTATGCAACATAAACACTGTGGTTAAAGCTACAGTAGGGAAACTTGTGGTCTGGCTTCATGGTGATAAAGTATACATTCAGTGTCATGCTTCAAGTCACTTAATAATTAAATGAACACACCATCTCTCCCTGTTGCTGTAAGTTAAACTTATTGTGAAAATATATAAAATATATTGTCAGTAAACATTTTCCATGATGTTAATTGTCAATGTTTTCTCGGCAGATGATATAATAGAAAATGTTCTCATTACTTTCATTACGCTGGAAATAACGTCCTTAATGAAACTGAAGCAATTGTGATCCTTTGCTAATTGCTGGAGTACTAGTTGCATAGAAAAAAAGCTCCTCTCATTTCCCTGTTTATTAAATTCAAATAAAATTTAATGACTATCTCAAAAGCAAGTACCTTCTCCCTGGCTAAACTTTAACATGCCAACAGAATAACGCAGTGAGGAGATATGCAGCTAACTATAATAATCATAATAAAATAGAAACTAGAAAGCATGACATCGTGATTGAAACTTCCCAAGAGAAATTAAGAATATGGGTAGATGAGAGGAAAAAAGGTTGACAAACAAGGACATGACAGACAGTAAACAACAACAACAGAGGGAGAAAAAAATGAATAATGAACTTGTTGTCTTTTTTCCCGCCTTTTTCTGCTCTTTTTGCTTTTTCCACCTTCAGTTCATATCTTCTTCACCCTGCGTTACTCTCAGATTTTTTCCCATGCTCTAATCTCACTTCTCCTTACTTTATCATCTCTGTTTGCTCTCCCTCTGGCTCCACTCCTATGCCTTTCTCTACCTTCAAGCATTGTTTCCACCATTGGTCTCTCCTTTTCCCAGTTTTCTGTCTCATCCGTTCATTTCTGTTGTTCTTCCAACCTCATTCCCCATCCTTCCCTTCCTTCCCCCCTATGGCCAACCACGGCATAAACCTAAAGTTTTGTAGTAAGTTGAAAAGTTGAGCTGATTGGTCAGACCATCACATGGCC